>QLSS01000124.1:289655-325677 GCA_024372645.1 Trichomalopsis sarcophagae
TATATATATATATATATATATATATATATATATATATATATATATATTGTTGAGCTCCTCCGAGGCAGGAGCAATGCTGATGTTCTGCTACTCTGCGGGGCTCCAGATATTGTGAGTACTCTTAATATTGTGCCTGCAGCTCAGAGATGGAGGACTAAACATTGTTTAGTCGAGTCTTGAGTGCAGGCAAGTCATCAAGTGCTTTGGGACAAGCCTTTTCTCAATTCGTTAGACCCTTTCAGACACGATGTTTTGCGACTGAAGGGCCTCACTCTGGATCTTTTGAATGTCATCCAGCGCCGCCAAAATGTCCTTATGGGAAGTATCTATGGACGTCGCCTGAGTTCTTGCTGGCGATTGATTCCTGGAGCTAGCCAGAGATGCGGGTGTTGATTTATTTTTCTTCGGCACACCCGTTGCAGGCGTGCCCTTGGCAGATGTGTTTACCGCCGCTGCTGCCGCTGCCGCTGACTTCGTCCAAGTCTGTGTAGTTTTGGGCGTGACAGCGACATACTCCACCGCACAAGCAGCGCAGGCAAGTGTGACAGCATTCCTCACCATTATGGACCTCAAAGTGACGCATATAGTGTGGAACTGCTGATTACACAACTCGCAGGTCTTTATTTTTCCCTTAGCTGTTTTATTGCAGTGTGCATACGTGACGGGCAATTCGGCGTTCTTCCCACCAATTCCACTCATTTTGGAGATTATTAAGACTCTGTCGACAACTTACTGGCAGTCGATAATGTAAAGAGACTTGGTTCTCCCGAAGCCGGATGGAGTGCTAATCGAGAGAGGTGAGATTTGACCGACCTGCGATTGATGATGAAGACGTTGCTGGTGGTGTTTCGTCTATCCAACAGGTGGCTCCACGTGGCTTACATTGAGGAAAAAATAGACGCCGTGCAGAGAAGAGAAAGCCGTGCGAGTTTGTAGGTTAGGTTACAGCGAGAGATGATTAAGCTGAAAAATAGCTTTGAAAGAAGTTGCAGCCTCCAGTGATTATTATCTCACGTTAACGGTTGCATGCGACGATCTACAAAACAATAGGCCCGAAGGCAGAGTGCGGCAGTACGAGTGCAATGAAAAATGAGCAAAGCGAAACAGTTCTGTTCTACTCACATGAGAGAGAAAGAGAGAGAGGGGGTGCATAACCGTTCTCAGTTGGTAGAGCGATTTGTCTGGTTAATTCCGATAACGAACGAGATTAAGAGAGAGAGAGAGAAAGAGAGAGTCGCTCTGGGGTCTGCTTGGGGTAAAAGGGGAAGGGCTGGCATAGCGCAGCTCGTATGCGTGATATAGCTTTTTGAGTTAATTATTTATAAATAAACAAATAAAAGTAGGTCACCCATCGATGACAGACTTTTTGTTTATGACAGTAGCGGACGTAAATCATGTTCATTAATCTTATCAGCTACCGTTTACATAAATATAGGCTTCTGTTTACATAAACAACTGGCGCCAGCTACGGGACTGGTGACATCACTCTAGAGTGACACTCTAGTGCCAGTCTCTCCATACCAGCCCATATCCTACTATGCAAGTCTGGAAAAGCCACTTTTCCCTTGTTACTGTAAGTCTTTGCTTTAGGTCTTTGTAAATATGTTGTATAAAATATAATATACTTACTTAATCAACAATAATTGGCCTCTACTGATCTGCTATTAATCTTTGATGGACCTCTGCTGCTGCTGCTACTGTGAGAGTCTCGTGCAGGGAGATCAAAATGAACAACGCGTACGTTAGAAGTTGTGATCACAATTTATTTATCTTGATATAATTGCAAAGACCGAATAGAGTTAATTAATAGTAGCTCTGTCGACAGCCCGGAGCATCGTAGCAGAGTTTACTTTGAGTGATTAATATCAACTGACTGAGCGTACCTCGTATTTGGGTGTATTCGTCACCTTACTGATTTACTTTACGTAAGCAATTTTATGATTGCTGACTTAATACTAAATTTTACATTACGTCTCAAGACAAACACTCCCGCAACCAACTTGTTGCTTTTTGAGATAATAACAACATTTTCAACAAAATTTAAAATTTTACAATATTGTTGTGACCGAGCGTGACCGTTGCGCGATTCGAACACCAAGAATCGCGCATAGCGACCTTAGCAACGATATCAACGACGTCGCGGATGTTATTGTTTAAAGTCAGTCTGGTTCTGGCAGTTGTTGAGAACAGTTGCGTTTATGATCAAATAAATAGTTCGACTTCAAGAGTGATTTTCTATAAATAACGTGTTGTTATTTTTATTACCCGAACCCTGTTACAATATTTTGGGGGCTCGTCCGGGATACTAGTGTTTTTAAGTGATTATTTTATGCATCTTCAATCTGGCAAGATGCTTCCAAGAACACCACACAAGCCGGACGCATCAGCACAATCCATTGATAATTCACGAGAAGAAGTGGATTTATTACATCTTGAACAGACAAATCTAGAGGACACAAATGTTACCGGACACACACAATCTTCACAAACCCTATAAAGGAAATAAACAACTTGCAGATACAACTAGAAAACGAACATGCTCAACGAAAAGATTTGGAAGTCCGCTTATCTCAACGTTCTGTGGAAGAAGTAAACCTTCCCAACGAGCTTCGACGACGAGATCAGGATTTTCTGTCCGAGAGATAGCTTCGAGAAAACTATGAGGAGAAAATGAAGCACCTGATTGAAGACAACAAGAAACTGCAACGGTCAATCGAGGCAGAACAGTCAGAGTGGACATGGAAACAGCAGGATTTCGAACGTCGATTAACTGAGCTAAGTCATTCAAATATTTCTAACACAATCATGAACATAATTTCTGCTAAGGGACTGGCACATCTGATAGGTTAAGGTCTAATAATGTACATCCATTGGACACTACACAATCAACACAAAGTATTAATTTAGGTTATAATCTCAAACTGGATACTTATGATGGTACAACACCACTGCTATTACGTCATAGCCTAATTTTAAAAACAAAAAAAATATTAAATAAAATAAAGTGTGCGCAGCTGCGCGCATTTCAAAAAAAAAAAATGTTTGTGTTTACCGTAGATAAGTGAGCGTCCGAACAGAGCAGTTAGACAGTCCGAGGCCATTAAGAGCGAGCGAGGGCATAGCGATTGGGATCGGTGCGGCGGGCAGCGGCCCTACCATAAAATTTGTGCGCAGCTGGGAAAAACCCAGAAATGGCCTGTTGGAAAAATCGGGTAGGAAAGGGAAAAAGACGCGAGGGTGAAACGAGGAAAAGCGTGCGGAGAAAAGCTCAGTTACTGCGAGGAGACCAGTCGAGGTGGCTACTCCTGTATTTCATATTAAGTTGTTGTACCTTTTAAGCCGTGGTGGCTAAAGCATGATTTTTTTTTTGCAAATTAACTTTAAGTTTTCAAACAAATTTAGTATTTCAAATTAAATAAAGTGAAGTTTAAAAATTTAATTTTTCGAGTATATTTAAATAACTATAAATTTTACAATCCACACAAGAAGGAAGAAGTTTACTATCCAGTAAACTTTGATTTTACTTCAACAACAAAAAGGTAAGTAAAATATTAATAAATGAAATTATAATTTACAAGGGTGGAAAATTGTATGTGAGTAGGTTTTTGAACGCTGCCGCTCATATACAAAATTTAGGATGAACTTGTGTGATTGACTGGAGGGTTGACTGGATTTCGCATGTCGGAGGCCTTTTGACCTACAGTTCAATCAAACTTGTTCGTTTGTGAGGGTTGGGATATAAAGTTTAGTTGAAATAAGCGTTAATCAGAATAAAATCAGGGAACGTCTCCATCCCGAGTTCAGCGGAAGCTGACTCAAAACGGAGGAATATTTTATAGTGCGCCGAGCATTGGACGTAACACTGCGTGAATTTTTGAATCAATTTCAATTAATTGCTAGGGCAAATAGTTGGGATAGTGCAAGGATGATGATTGCTTTAGCTGCTTCTTTACGGGGAAAAGCTAAATCTGTTCTTGATAGTTATAAAGAAACTGATCCATTAAATGTTGATAAATTAAAATTAAGTTTAGAATTACGATTTGGTGATGCACATTTTGCTCCAACGTATTATTTCCAATTTCAGAACAGGCGTCAACAACGCGGTGAAGATTTTTCAACATTAGCTGCTGACCTTATGAGATTACCTGGTTTGATTCACTCTGATTGTCTTTTTAAAACTCAAGATAAAATCGCCTGTGCTCAATTTGTAATTGCTATTTTTGACAATTCAATTCGGAAAATTCTTCAATTAGAAAGAATTGATTCGATTCAAATTGCTCTGGTAAGCTATGGAAGTTAAAGTTATCGAAGATCAGGTCAAGCGACTTCAACATCTAGCTCAGAGAAATAATTATACCTCTTCATCATTTCCAAAGAATTCTTCATCTCAGTAGTCAGGCAGATAGAATTTTCAAGATTTTGTAAAAGGAATAGAGTGTTGGAATTGTGGTAAGAAGGGACATTTTAGGTCTAATTGTCCGACTTTGTCAACACATCAGGGAAACTAGGTTATATTGAACTTTCTGGAGCTAGTTTAACTGAACTTGTTAAGACTCTAACAAACTCACAATCTTATCGGATTGATTGCCATGTTGGAAGAAATTATAGGAACTCTAATAAATTTTATTTTGCTGGTTTAATTAATGACAAAACTTGTATTTTTGAAGTAGATTCTGGTTCTGATGTGACTATTATAAATCCAAAATTTGTTGAGACAAAAGATATGAAAATTCCTATTAATTTTACAACACTTAAGTATCCAACTGGAGAAAAGGTACCAGTTGAATTTTTAATTTCAGCGTCGTTAAAACTGGGAGATCATGTAGCTAATTTAGATGTTTTTGTTGGAAATATTATTGATGATTGAATACTTGGAAGTAATTTTCTTGATGCAACTGGTATTACAGATTTAATTACTAAAATTATTTTAAATACTCCAAGTTCAATCATTAATAAACAAATTTCAAGAATAGTTGATTTTAGTAAGGTTGTACCAGGCTCATTACAAGAAATTTTTGACAAGAACTCAGAAAACTTGGATCAAGATCAACGTCGGGAGTTAGCGGATCTTCTACACGAATTTGAAGAAATTTTTTAAGATGATGACGTTACTGGAAAATGTAATTTTGTTGAGCATAGAATTCAATTGCTCCATAATCAACCAATTAAATAACCTATTCGAAGACACCCGATTCATCAAATTAAGTAATTAGATGAATGTATTGCTGAGATGCATTCTCAAGGAGTCATTGAAGAATCAGATGTTTATATTGCTCACCTGTTGTTCCCAAGAAGAAGATGGATGGAAAAATTCGTTTTTGTATTAACTTCCAAAAAATTAATGCAATTACGATCAAAGATTCGTACTCTTTACCAAGAGTTGATGATACTCTTGATAAACTTGCAGGATATTCGTGGTTTTGTACATTAGACTTGAAAAGTGGATACTGGCAGATCAAGATTCGGGAAGAGGATAGGAAAATCACTGCTTTCTCAATTGGAAAAGGTTTATGGCAATTTAAGGTTATGTCATTCGGATTATGCAATGCACCAGCGACTTTTCAACGTTTGAGGGAAAAGTTACTCAGAGATTATCTCTCAAAATTCTGTTTAGTTTATTTAGATGATGTCATGCTATTAGAAAAGTCATTTAATCAGATGATATCCAATTTAGAAAATGTATTTGTTCGTTTTTAAGAAGCAGGTTTACGTCTAAATAAGAAAAAAATGTGTTTTCTTCAGCAGGCAAGTCAAATATTTAGGATACATTGTTTCTGAAAAAGGAATCTGTTGTAAATTGGCCAACTCCTTATAACAAAAAGGCTGTGTTGAGTTTTGTGAATTTCTGTGGTTATTATAGGCGTCTCATTAAAGGATTTGCTGATATAGCAAAACCTTTGTAGAAATTAACTGAAAAATCGACTAAATTCATATGGTCAGAAGATTGTCAAAAAGCCTTTTCAAAATTAAAAGAGGTTCTTACAAAACCTCCAATTTTGGCATTTCCTTCCGTTTCTTCTGAATGTATTTTAGATACTGATACTTCTAATCGTGGAATTGGGTCGGTTCTTTCTCAGAAGCAAAATGGAATCGAATGTGTCATAGGTTATTATAGTAGAGTCCTTTCTAAACCGGAGAGAAATTATTGCGTCACTCGACGTGAACTCCTCGCTATTATAAAATCGTTAAAACATTTTCATCATTACCTTATCGGTAAGCCTTTCATCATTAGGACTGATCATTCCTCTTTGACTTGGTTATTATCGTTTAAAAAACTAGATGGACAATTAGCTCGTTGGTTAGGGAAATCGGATCAATATGACTATAAAATTGTTCACAGGAAATATTGTTTCAGAGTAGAAGAAAAATTCAATGAAGAGACTATTTGCCGTATTGTTTTTGAAGAAAATACATCGGAAGATTCGAAGAAGAGTCAAACAAAATATAAGGCTATTTCTTTTATTTGTCAAACAAAGGAATTAGAGAAAAAACCAGCATGGCAAGAAATTTCTTCGATAGATGAATTCACTAAAATCTATTGTTCACAATGGGATTCATTAGTGTTAATGGAATTTTATATAGAGAATGGGTTTCGGAGTAAACAAAACTTTAGATAAAATTAGAAAAAGATTTTACTGGGCTACTTGCAAGAGAGATGTAGAAAATTGGTGTAAATCCTGTGAAGTTTGTACTATATCCTGCAAAGGAAGGTCCTCCAGATAAAGGCCATGGTAAGATGAAGATTTACAATTCAGGAGTTCCATTCGAACTACTTAAATGGATATTTTAGGTAACTTTCCACTTTCTTCTTTAGGCAATAAATACCTCTTAGTTGTGACAGGGTGTTTCTCGAAATGGGTTGAAGCTTTTCCTCTTTCTACTATGAGAACAAAAACCATTGCTGAGATTTTTGTTGATCAGATTATCTGTAGGTATGGGGTACCTTTAGAAGTAAATACTGATCAAGGAACAAATTTCGATTCGAAATTGATTAAAAATTTGTCTGAGTTGTTAGGAATTAAAAAGACAAAAACCATTACACCCACAATCAAACGGACAAGTAGAGAGACAACACCAAACACTACTTCACTATCTCACAAAATACATACACGACAATCAGAAAGACTGGGTTCGCTGGGTTTCACTATTTCTGTTACCTTACAGGTCCTCTGAACATGCGACGACCGGAGCTACTCCAGCTGAGATGTACACTGGTTTTGATCTGAGACTTCCTTTGAACTTAATTCGAGGGTGTCTACCACAGGAAGTTGAGATTAAAGGAGACTACGTACACAGTCTTTGGAAGAAACTTAGCGAGATCGATAAATTAGCACGAGACGTGATTAACTTACAATCGAAAAAAACCAAGTCTTCGTACGACAAACGAGCTCTCAACGTTGAATATTCCCAAGGACAAAAAGTTTGGTTCTTCAACCCTCGAAAAACTAAAGGAAAAGCACCAAAACTACAATCGAATTAGGATGGACCTTGGGAGGTTGTGAGAAAAATCAATGACGTCGTTTATTGTATTCGTCGTTCACCAAGACACAAATCCAAGATAGTCAACATCAATCGTCTTGGAACTTACACTGAGAGAGATACCCACCAATGAAGACTGCTCTGCTCACGGTTCTTTTGAGCTGTGGTTTTTCCTGTGGGCGTGAAGGTAAATACCGGAGTAGGGACTTTAGGAGAGGTTTCACGGCATGTCAACTTCCCCCCTCTTGTCTAAAGACCGATTTCGACTAACCCTATGATGAGAAAATAAGGAGGATGATTGAAGTAGATTGTTCAAGAGACGCGTCTGTCTTAGTCCTGTTAAGTGATTATTGGAATGACATCTGTAAGCATTGCTCGGTAACTTGATGCCAGGATGGGTCAAGGTAGAGGATGTTGACGTCAGTTCCTGTTAGTCATTATTTTATTGTAAGAAGAGGATTGTAAGGATTCGAACACCAAGAATCGCGCATAGCGACCTTAGCAACGAGATCAACGACATCGCGGATGTTATTATTTATATTCAGTCTGGTTCTGACTTTACTGCCGGCGCACCCTTTATCGTCTCTATTTATATGCCAGTGACGTGTAAATGTGTGAATTTGTGAGACGATCTCAAAGTTTCGCATATTTACATTTTTTTTTGCGAGCGAAAATCCATTCGTGTCGCTGTGCATTTAACTCCATATAGAAAAATCCCCGCTTCTTCGCTGATTTGTTTTAATTGCGCCCGGTGCTGAACTTTCGGATTCTCTATAGCGGTTGTATCCACAGACTTAAGGTCCGTGCGCATAGGCGTCGACCTAGCCTAGTTTCTAGACCCTAGTGATTTTTGCGGCTGAGTCTACAATAATGGCTTGATTGGTCGCAAATTACTGGTTTACCCTGAATACGTCTTAAACCCTACAAATTCGCTTATTTTCGCTATAATCTAACTAAAATATAATATCCTAATTTCATTCTATAAACAAAATTTCTACCTTCTTCTTCTTCTTCGGAGCTACTCCCAATTCCTTCGTCGGTAGTGCGCCATCGTAGTCGTTATGCCTGGTGCCTGTTGAACTTTCGCCTCTGGCTCTTTTTCTCTTGGTTGACTGAGCTTATAAATATTCTTGCATGAACGGACCCTAGGACATTCATGCCGATGTTCCAGTGTGGTTATTGTTCTGCCACTTCTGCCCAAGGACTCGTCACCACGAAGCCCTTTATTTTAGTTTGGACCAGTAGAGTCTTTTGGATGTAGCTGCTGGTATTGCTGACAAAACGAAGCTCAATTGCAGACTCTGCTGTTATTGCTTCGGCCCCATGTTCCAGACAATATTCCGCGCCTTCTGAGCTCAGGGTGGAGATTCGGGCTCCGGTGTCGACGATAGCGAGAAATTCTTATCCGTTTACCGATATCTCTACTGAGATCGGTGTTGCTCTCATGAGGGTGCTTCTCACTAGCTGGTTGTCGATCCTTCTTGGCGCTGGTTCGACGACTGACTGTAGTTTTCTGTCGTTGACACATTTATAGCTCCTGCTCTGCGTCGGTGAGGGAGCTTGAGGCCTTTCACGTGTATATTTTCATCCCATTTCTTCCGATGTTTGCCTACATATTGGGCGATCATTGTTTTTACCACCTTGTTGGTCCGTTCTACCGGGTTGCATTGCGGACTATACGGAGGGTTTTTCAGGTGATTTACCCCATTTTTTCAGGAATTTTTCAAATTCTCTGCTAACAATTTGTCGACCATTATCGCTAGCGTGTTGGGACAACCATGGCCAAGGAAAACTTTTTCCTTTACGTGACGGATTATGGCCCTGCTGTCGGCTTTCTTAAGTGCTGTTAGCTCCACCTACTTAGTAAATCTGTCCTGCGTTACTAGTAGCCATATTTTTCCTTTGTTGGACCGTGGTTGAGGTCCGACAAGATCAATCGATGCATGGTACCCACTTTTGTCTGCTGTTGGGCTTTGTAAGTCTGGCAATTTATGCAGCTACTCACGTACCTGGCTCCATCTTGTAGCATATCTGGCCAGTAGTATCTACGGGCCAGTTGCTGTAGTGTTTTGGCCACTCCCAAATGCCCTGCGGTAAGACCGTCATGGCATTCTCTTAAAACTTCGTTTTTCAATGGGTATGCAGATTTTCCAGTCTTCGGTGGCGTCTGTGTCGTTAAAATCCAACGTGTGTAGGCTATGGCGGTGCAATGCCCCATTCTTGATGCAGTACTCCGGCTAAGTTTTTGGATCCTGCCGGACAGCAGTCAATTTTTGTGTGTACCACGTGCAGTTCGTTAATATCGATGTTGCATACAGCTACTGATTGTCTGGATAGAGCATCTGCGACGGAGTTATCCTTACCTCTTCGGTATTTGAACTCGTAATCCCACTGTGCTAATTCCATTGCCCATCGTGCTAATCTACTGGGCGGATTGTCAATCTTTTCGATCCATTTAAGACACTGGTGGTCTGTCAGGACGACAAAATGATAGCCCTCGAGATACTCTCGGAACTTCCAATTTTCCCATTTTATGACAAGATATTCTTTTTCTGTTGCTGAGTAGTTCCGTTCAGCCTGGTTTAATGATCGTCTGGTATAGGCGATCACTCGTTCTTTTTCCTCCTCTTCTTGAGTTAGGACTGCCCCCAATCCTTCGTTGCTGGCATCGGTTTGTAATACAAATATCTCGGCAAAATCTCAGCACGCTAAAACTGGGGCTTGCACTAGGTCTTCTTTGAGCCTTTCGAATCCCGACTCCCCGACTCCACTCCCATTTCACTTTCTTCTTTAATAGCCTGTTAAGGGGGGCTGTTTTCTTTGCTGCTTGCGAAATAAACCTCCTGTACCAGGATATTAATCCTGAAAATCGGCGTAACTCTTTGAGGTTCGTTGGCGATTGCAGATCGGTGATTGCCCTTACTTTCTCTGGGTCGGTATGTAGCCCCTCCTCGTCGACGACATGACCTAGGTATTTCAGCTGTTTTCTGCAAAAGTGACTTTTCTCCCAATTCGGCTTTAGCTTGGCGTCCCGTAATCGGCTGAAGGTTTCGCTAATCAGCTGTAGGTGCTGTTCAAAGTCCTCTGTAACAATGACCATGTCGTCGAGATAACAGAACATTTGGTTCTAAATCTGGTGTGATAACTGCGTTCATTAGCTGCATGAATGCTGCCGGTACCCAGTGTAAACCGAATGGAAGAACCTTAAATTGCATTAAGCCTCTTCCGGGAACAGTAAAAGCGGTATACTTCTTGCTTTCCTCTGACAGCGGTATTTGCCAGTATCCATTTTTCAGGTCGATCGTGGTTAGGTACTTTGCTTCCCGGAGTTTGTTTAGTGTAGCGCGAACTTGCGGTAGCGGGTGTGCATCTTTGATGCTGATTTTGTTGATGCCCTGGAAGTTGATGCAAAAACGCCTCTTTCCATCCTTTTTCTTTGCGAGAACTATGTTGGAGCTCCAAGCGCTGTCGGATGGCTCAATCACATCTTACTGTAACATTTCTTTGACAGCCTCATCGATTATTTGTAGCATGGCGGGTGCGAGGCCAGTAGCGTTGCTTGATTGGATTCGATTCGGTTACCTTTATTGTGTATTCGATGAGCGGTGTGGGGGCCCTGTATATCTCCGAAGAGCTCTCTTTCGTATTGGATGAGTTCATCAACTCGTGTTTGTTAATCCTTCGAGATTTCTTTAATGCCAACGTTGCTGACTCAGAGTACCGAGGTATTGGACCGGTTGGGTTGTAGTTCATTTCCGGCTATGATCACGCGGATGTTCAGTTTGCGTAACGCGTCCATCCCCAATAGCATCTCATGGCGTAGCCCTTTCATGATAATAAATTTGTTCCCCGAGGGTCGTCGCCTTACCTTCCACATAGTCTGTCAGCTCGGTGGTTGAGCTGTCTGCCAGTGTAGCGATCGTCCTTCCCATGCCGCCAACCGTTGTTTTGTCCGATCATGGCGGTTTCTGGTGTTATGAACGAACTCACGGCCCCTGAGTCGACCAATGCAAGTACCGTCTCATGGTTTATTTGTACATAAAGGTTTTTCCTTCTGCTGCGAGAAAAACTCGATTTTCCATTCATGTTACATGACGAAAAAGGGCCTTTTTTGCCCCTGTTAAAAAATATAATTTTCACATTGATGGCTGAATAGAATAAAAACGTATCCTAGTTTTAAATACGACTTTGCAAGGCATAATATGCACGTGACAAATTCTGTGAAAGAACCAGAATGACTTATTTCTTATTGGCTTTACTTATATTATGAAAACTCATACCAGTAAATCGGACCCCAAGCACATGATAATCAGTTTCCGCTCTGAATTAAAGTCTCCAACCTTAGCTGACTAAGTTTTTTACGTTGATCAAAAATTATATTACCATATTTTATACAAACAAGTATAATTTTCGTGTATTTTATTCTTTCCAAACATACTCCACAAAAGAATATAAAAACCAACATATGTTATCCGCGAGTGAAGCGAGCGTTTTTTGCTAGTAAGAAAATTAATTATAATTCTGAAACGTTTATTAACTTTGAAAAATTGTAACGTTCCGTACATGCTTCGCAAAAAATTATATTATATTTATATTTTTGAACGCATTTTTAGATTTTACGCGAGTAAAGTGCTCTCTTATTCTCAATTAACCCATTAATGCGCAAAAGGCCATTTTTGTGCAAGCATTTTCAAGTGCACCACAGCCGTGCAAAAAAATGTTTGATTTTGCTGAAAGTACTATTTCGGGTATTTTTGGGTATGCTCTTTCCAAATCCGGTGTTAGTTTTGCAAAAAAAAACAATTGTAACATTGTTTATTTTGCAATTAAAAAAAAAACGTGATTTTTCGACGTGATTTTTTTTCAAAGTCGATTTTGTATTTTTTTCAGCATCAATTTAACCGAAATAACACCGACGATCATGCCCTTTTTGTTTAAACTTTCAGAAACCACGCTGACTTTTTTTATTTTTCACCCAGATTTTTCCAAAATGGCGGATTTGTGCCATGGGGCGATAATAATATTCATGAATTTTTTTCTTAAAAACTATCATCTTAACAAAAAAATGTTAAAGAACAAAAAAGTCGTAAAATCAGTCAAAGAATACGTGTGAATTTTTCCAGAATTTTTCGGGCAACTTTAAGAATTTCGGAATCGGACCATATGTCGAAAACTCTGGAATGTCAAAAAAAAAAAATCTGAAAATAATCACACATATGTTCTAACTAATTTTAAACACTTTTCTATAAATAAAATAAAACTTCTAAGCATTTTTAATTTTTAAAGCTTTTCTTGTTGTTCTTTTTCTAATACATAATAAAACTAATAATTATTTATAAAAAATACAAATAACATGACTCAAAAGTATGGTGAAATCGTTTCTTTGCCACTCTGAAATGTTGTGTTGCCCGGTTCTCACCACGGGGAGGTGAACGATGAAAGAGAACCATGTTTTTTGTTACTTTTTTTACCTTTTTATACTTTTTTTTACATTTTTTATTTTTTATACTTTTTTTACTTTTTTAAAATTTTTTATACTTTTTTTAACTTTTTTTTTTACTTTTTTAATTTTTTTCGAATTTTCATTAATTTTAATTTATTTTATTTATAAGAGTCTATTGTTGATACTTACTGTCGATGTGCTACATCAAAACATGTCTTGCAGAAGAATAAATTACATGTTTTGCACCATTTTTTCGTTCTGACCTTACAATTCTGTCTAGAACAATATTTTTGAGTAGTAGCGTATTCCACTTCGTGGATTTTCGATACATCATTTCTCAAATAAGTTTTAGCAATTGCTATAACAACATCTTTTGTCCCAATTTGTCGGCCTTTATTTCCCGTAGCTGTATTATATAATACGGTCGCATTTGTTATGAACATTTGGATATACCTCATAAAGATAACCCATGTCCATTTTTTTGAACGAAATATTGGCAAAACTTTATTACAATGTTGGTCATGGATATCAAGACCACCCATATTTTTGTTATAGGCACAAAAAGCTCTTGGAAAGTCTAATTGTTTTTTCAATTTTTCACTTTTGTCATACCGATCAACAGGAGCAGTGGGATGTACACCAGCAGCCGTAGACAAAATCGAAACAGGTTTAGAATCCATTACTGTAATGAAGTTTATGCCACTGTTTTTGTCATACGTTGCATGATATTTTCCTTGTTCATCTTTTTTTTGTCTATGTTATGCTTTATCGGTACTCTATCCTGTTTTATCATTCCGGTGCATCGTAATCCGAGTTTTTTCATGTGAACTAATAGATCTGCTGAACAAAACAAATTATCAAAATAAACATGGAACTTTTTCAAATTACGTGGTGTCGTTGCTAACAAAAATTCTTTCATTGTTTGAATTACAACGCGACTACCAAGCGAACCCTTTGATAATATATTGTTGTGAGCATTTTTACCACAATATGCGTCGAAATCAAACAAATACCCATTAGCATTAGCAAGACCCCACATTTTTATACCGAACATTATTGGCTTACCTTTGATGAATTGTTTCAAGGAGCACCGTCCATAATACTTTATCATTTCGTCCACTGATAACGCTGATGAGAAAAAGCCAAATTTTAAAATATTTTTTTTCATGATATTGGTCAATGCTCTTACTCGCCAAATTTTGTCATTCTTATCCTCATCATCAGGTTTATGAAATTTCAAATTAGATTTGATTTTTTCTCTCTCAAATTTTTTTATGCCCATGCATTAACTTACTGGTTTAGCTTGTAAAAATTCGTCTGTCGAATAATAGTCTCGCTGAGCCAATCTCTTATTGAAGCAACTAAAAATAAGAATCCCAATGAACTTGTTCAAATCGTCTAAGGAGAGATCATAACCATTACATTTGGTGCAATCGATAATATGATTTTTTACCTCATTTGAGAAAAAAAATTCGAAAATTTCTGTCAGAGAGCTGTTTAGAATATTATTCTGATCATCATCCCTGAGAAAAATTTCATTTTCTAAACTCTCCACGTATTTTTCTTCGCCTTCAATCCAATCGAAAATGTGACTTCCTTCTATTTTTTTTTGCGAATCTGTATAGGAATCAAACACTGTCCTGAAAGATTTTAAAGAGCCAAGATTGACAACGCAATCATTGTTATCAACAGGCTTATCATCTGCATCAGAAGAACAATCGCAATCAGATTCCCCAGAATCGTAACTGTCTGGTATAACAGAAACATCGTAACAATTTTCATTTTCTAAAATTTCTAGATCATCGGGTCGTCTTTTTTTTTATTACTATCACTCTTTCTTTTGGACATTTTAACTTTTCGTTAACAATGTTTTTTTGTCTGTACTTTTAAAACTGATAGTGCAAAATTGATAGTATAAAATTGACAAATTAGTAAACAACTTTTTACGCCACAAGTTAGCCCGTTCAGAATGAAATCATTGACAACTGAATTATTGAGATAAATTATTTAGCAGATAATGTTACCATTTGACTATTAAAAAAAGGTTTTTCATAACCTTTGCTACAAAAAAATAGAAGATTACAAATGTCCTTATAACGTAACAAAGCAAAGTGAGTAAAAAAATCACTAAATAAAAAACTAGAAAATTTCACACTCGTCAAATATCAACTTAAGAAACGCTTGAAAGAGCAAAAAGTGTTTAAAATTAGTTAGAGAATATGTGTGATTTTTTCAGATTTTTTTTTTTTTTTTTTTTTGACATTACAGATTTTTCGACATATGGTCCGATCCTGAAATTCTTAAAGTTGCCCGAAAAATTCTGGAAAAATTCACACCTATTCTTTGACTGATTTTAAGACTTTTTTGTTCTTTAACATTTTTTTGTTAAGATGATAGTTTTTAAGAAAAAAATTCATGAATATTATTATCGCCCCATGGCACAAATCCGCCATTTTGGAAAAATCTGGGTGAAAAATAAAAAAAGTCAGCGTGGTTTCTGAAAGTTCAAACAAAAAGAGCACGATCCTCGGTGTTATTTCGGTTAAATTGATGCTGAAAAAAATACGAAATCGACTTTGAAAAAAAATCACGTCGAAAAATCACGTTTTTTTTTTTAAAATGCTTGCACAAAAATGGCCTTTTGCGCATTAATGGGTTAAAAAAGACCGCGCTACAGCCGGCAGCGCCACGAGCCAGCGAGAGGTAGTAGCAGTAACACCGGCTGAAGAGGGCGCAGCGGTGCAAGAGAAGGAGAAGCGGCGGTATAGGCGGTACAATTCCCGCTCGCTATAAAAGGACCCGCGCGGCCAAAATGAGAGGTCTAGTTATCGCATCTTCAGCGCTCTTGTCACTACACACTTTACAACTTAATCGTAGAATCATGAACATACATACACAAACTAGTAGTAGCAATTTATGCTTAATAGTAAACAGTCTATTAAGACATAGGTTGCACACTTGCGATATTCATAAAATTTAATATACTTATGATAAGATATAACAATTTATGTATATCCGTTTAAAGACTTATAAAATTTACAATCATTATTCTATTCTTAAAACACATCGTAAACTTGACAAAACTGTAAATAATGTATATCAATAAGAATAATTGCAGATTTAAGCATTATTCTTGTGTTAATTATTTTTCATAATAGACGTATTACTTCTATGCAGAACAAAAGATTATGATTATTGAAATATATCCTCACTACCTGGTATCTCGGACCTAAACTATTATATTTGAGAATCTTTAAAAGAATTTAAAATCTTTCCATTAAATCTGTTGTCAGAATTACGACGCAGATTAGTAAATATTCGCGACTTGTCAGATAACGAAATCAATAGATTTTATATTATTATCTAAAGTTAGTTATTACAGGACTTAGATTGTTAAGTTGTTTAGATAACCGTTTCAAAATATAAATGATATTATTCAAAATATTTTGCGTATTTTTCTAAACTTCAAGTTAAAATTAATAAATGATTACAAAATGTAATTTTAATAGCAATAAAATCTTTGAAAAAGATCGCATCCTTATAATTTTATTTTTTGAAGTTTTATCGTAAGCGCGTGCACAGACCATTGTCGTCTATGTATATGCATTTCGCGCTTGCTTTTAGAACAAAAACTGAACGCTCATGTGGAGATGTAGAACGTGACGATGACTAATATATGCAGCCTTGATTTACGTGCACTTATTCGCAAAAATTGATTTATAATTTTATTATTATATTCTTAGTTATTGATATTCGAGAACTCAGTGAATAGAATTCTATATACCACACAAATAGAATCCTATCTATATTCTTAAGTGGCAACAATGGAGAATACATAAAAAAGTATTTATTAGTTTCTTAAACTTTTAAGAGATGATTTTGTGTGATTTCCTGTTCTGTTGAGATTTTTTAAGTAGTTTCAAGATTCAGTTTTAAATATAAAAAACCGTTCCGTTTTTTTTCATTACCTATCGTAAATACAAGAATTATGCGCCCAATGAGTGGTGCCACCAAACGGCAGTGTTTGACAGCTCGAGAATGCGGAGACAATGCAAGCAAACTATAAAAATTACCGGCATACTAAAATTGAAGGTGTAGCATATTACAATGAACGTGAGGGTTGGCGAGTACCCCCCTTAGAAGCTTAAAAAAAACTATCACGGAAGACATGCACGAATCAGTTTGCATAGAATTTATCAACTGCATAACTATTTATGTAATAATTTATGTATCTTGCATTTACAAATATCATTATCCTTTGGTATTACATCAGTTATTTTCCATTTACTACGGTTGATGTGAACTGATGAAATGAAAACAAATATTATAAAATAAAAATAAATAATATCAATTTATTTTTAGTTCTATTGGTTTTTTTTTATTGGAATTATTATGGTAATATATATAATAATAAAAGATTATCATACTATCATATCAGAGCTTACAAAACATAAACATCAAATATCTAAAACATATAAGGCAATCTCCGGCAATTATCTCGTATTCAGCAACCAATCTTGGAAAACTATATCCAAGTTTTCCCTTTCTGTGATAGTATTGTATCACAATTATTGTACAGTTATAGTATAGTAACTCCTTTTCATGTAGAGTCTTTTGATTGATCCACTAGTACAGATTGTCCTAGAGGTATTTGTAAATTCACGGATGAGCTTAACAACACATCTGATTTCTTATCTAATTCTAGTTGAGATTTTGACACTTCCGAATAATTCTTGCGTAATGATATGGTGTTTCCTTTATTGCAATTTTGATCTAAAAAAAGAATTAAAAGAGAAAATTAAAAAATATCAGTTAAAATATAAATATTTCAAGTATTAATATTATTCTTAAATATGCGCGTTCGTTTTTTTAAACTTAACATAATTAGGGTAAGAAAAAGGCACTCGAAGACTATGCTTGATTAGTTCATCAGAGGATTTGCTAATCAATCTATACGTTAGCATTTAGTGGTGAAGTGAATGGATTGTTCTATTCCTAAAGAGATGTCACTTACGTATAACATTAAAGAAAGGAGGAAGTAGAGACTTTATGCATCTGACACGCTTTTGATCATGGAACGTTTCGCTGCAAGTAGCAATCATGAACGCCACGTTTACAGGCTAGATTGAAGAGCTTTTAGTTCTTGCTTCAGGAGTCAAGCGTATACCATGTTGCTGCTCCGTGAAGAAGGGGTGAAAAAAATAGAAAGATTTGACATTTGCATTTATAGTAATGGAATTATTATTTACTTTGATTATTTAAAGGTTTATTGCTTATGGTGGTTGAACTAACTCCACTAATTTATAATTTGTTTTCTATGGCTCCATACATATTTATATTTTGGGGCCCTAATTGTGGTAATAGATACATTCATAATTTCGCGCTCTCGTTTATCTCAAGATATTAGGTTAGAATAGCAGACAACGCTGTTGGACTGCTATACCAACAGCAGACCGAGGACAAGGAGAAAGAAAAAAAAACTCGCTTGTTGCTACCGAGCCTCGGTCCAATTTTTGCTGGTTTTTGTGTCTCTCTCAGACTTTATATATATATATATATTGACGTAAATACTAAAGTGTATAAACGTGGGACATTACAAATGTAATGAGAAGTATATGCAAATCACGTATGATTTAGCTATAGCTAAAATTGCTGTACAAATTCAGTTAACTGAGAGAAACAATTTGCAAAATTTTAATAATTTGTTTATACATTTTGGTGCTTTTCACATTCAAATGGCTTATTTCAAAGCAATTGGAAAGTATATAGATAATAGTGGAATATCGAATGTACTTATTGACTCTGATTTGTTGGCAAGTGGATCGTTGCCATTTTAATAGGAGCAAACGGATACATCCTTTTATAAGTTTAGCTTTTTCTATTTTGCATTTCGAAAGATTTGTGCAATCTGAAGATGTTCAAATAAGCGAAAATGTGAAAACCTACCTCCAAAATTTTAAAAAGAATAGGTCAATAGTACCAACTATCGACCTAGTTGAATTATTGCTCATTATTGAAAAATACGAAGAGTACAGTGATAAAACTTTAAAAGGTGAGTATGGAAATGCTGCACAATATTATATGATATATATTAATCTTTTTAATCATTATTTAATGCTTGCCGCAAGCATTCGAACCAACGACTTTGAATTCTTTAATTTGTTTTACCTAAAATAACTAATTTATTTTTAGTATTCAATCAACCAAATCATGCTCGTTGGTTGGTTGCGTATCATAATAAATTATGCGAAGTTCACGAAACTCATCCAGGACTCGTAGTAGAACTTGACAGAGGATCTTTCGGAATAAGAAGAACCTACATACCGTTTTCAAGAATACCGATTGATCTCACTCTGGAACAAACAATAGTAGTACCCAGGCACCATGGAGAAGGTAAACAAAAACCGACCTTGACCCCCCACCCCCGAGCCAGTGGGATGTCAAGATCAAGGTCACGGTTGTTTACTCTCCATGGTGCCATTTGTACTTTGGAGAGAGCTCCCTCACTCTCCCTCTTTCTATCCAAAGTGCCTCCGACTTTTCGTGATACTTTGGCGAAAATCCCTCCCCTCTTCTCTGTTTATCCAAGGTGCCTCGGGTTTTTCGAGACACTTTGGGGATAACCCCCCTTCCTCTTCCTCTGTCTATCCAAGGTGCCTGGGATTTTTCCAGACACTTTGGAGAGCGATGGAGTAGCTTACTTGTTAAGGTGTTGACACCCCGACGATCCACGAACGACTGATGTATGATGTGGACCACTGCCCTCCTCCTCCTCCTCTACGCGTACTCAGTATATTCCCCTTTCCATTGCAAATAAAAAATGTAGCGAGATCTGGGGCTTGAACCTTCATTCCTCGGAGTTCGAGGCAGGTATTTTACCACTGAACCACGATTACACTGTTAAATCAATTCTTAAATGTTAGACTCGTCTGTGTGATCGCGCGTGTGCCCATGATTTGTGTGTGTGTGTGTGTGTGTTTATGGATAAACTTAAAATCTAGCTTATAACTATAACGAGTGTGAAGGATAAACAGGAATAAGTAGTGTTGGATAAAGTACATAGGTAAGTGAGTAGAAATATTTATATATGTTTAACAATTATATTTATTCAAAAATCTTAAACTAAATACAATTATAGTTATGTATCTTTATATATAGTTGTATTTAAGTATGCGACTAGGTTATATAAATGTAAATTAATAAACTCGTATATAATGATATAAATATCTTCTAAAGCTAAATATACATTTTTATCTTTTAATAATTGATCTATCTTCTCTACAAGCGTCTCGTCAAAATCTCTCGTTGCACGTTCAACATTGTAAGAAGTGAAATATGTAAACTGGGCATTTTCGCTATTTACTAATTTGTCTTTGTTATAGTCACCCAGCTCTTTCACAATAATTGTTATAGCAGCTTTAACTTTTAATAAGTATTTAATTCTATGATCTATTATTTTAGACAAGGCTTTTAACCTGTCAAACGTCACTCTTTTAAACACTAGTGAAGGTTTACGCACTTTTTTCGACCTGGACTCACCAGAGTCTTTGCGTATCGTCCTCCAGTAATTCGAGTGCTCGATCGGAGTAGCTGATCATGAATCTGATGTAAAATCCGGAAAAGGTGATTCGTTGATCCAACATATCATCCTCGCCATACGTCTGGAAGTATCGGTCGATTTCGTCAAACAGCTCCAGGAACTGTATCCAGGAGGCAAGCGGTAGGCACAGTTCGTAAAATTCGTTATTACTCAGTCGAACAACCGGATTGAAGTCGCCTGAACCAACTGAGGTATTTTCCAGCCCGATGTGAACAATTTTTCCATAAGAATTGTTCAAGCCGAATACCACGGGTAAAATTTGATGACAACGATATTTGGTGGCGTTGGTGGAAGTCTGACTGTCCTGAGACTGGCTATCGTGATGTCTCTTTTGTCCAGCCATCTTTTTCTTCTTATACTGTTTCTTGTCACCGAAAGAGAACTTCTACTTTAGACTTGTGAAAGAGAACTCTGCTCTCTGTGCTGCAAGTACACCGGCTTGTATTCAAAAAAATCTCATTTTGGTGGGAGGCGAGATCAATAAGGAACAGTCTCACGACAAGTGGATGACCAATAGAATCACTGGTGCTGTAGAGGGGATCCAATGAAAATCTGTAGGGTTGCATTTTTTGGAAGCTGTGCAAGCTAAATATCCTCTTACTTTATCGTTTCGCGTTTAAAAATTTTACAATATTATATTACAACTTAGCAACGAATTCTTCGACAATCTGATCATTTTTTCTCAAATGTGATGAGAAATTTTTGAGAAATCGCTGCATACCAAGACCATTAATCATATAATATAGGAACATGATACAATATTTGCCACAAGCATTAGAAAAGCTGCTTTGTAATCGAATGTGGTTCCATCTGAGCTTCTTACAATTTCTCTGGATACTGTTTACGTGATCGGGGATGTATGGTTGTGCACCAAAACTATCAAAATACCAGCCAATACAATTTTTGGACACATATATCGCCACCCAGTGCATACCACGTCTCTTATGACTCTGTGTATTCAACACAAAGCCACATGGTTTTACGCATGTCATTGGAATTTGATCCGCCGGATAAACCCCCACTGCATGAGCTCTCTCATTTTTCGCAACTTCTGGAGAATATTCAGAGAATTCATTCTTGCAAAGATAGTATGGCGGTGAGAAGGGACGTTCTGCTGATGTAGTTATAGTGCCCCCGACACCACGCAAATTTAGCCAGAGTTTCAGTTTGTAGGCGTTGTTGAGTGCACAGGTGTACTGAAGTGGGCAACGTTTAATGGAATGCTGCATACAATACCGTGCACAGTACGGCAATTTGTAGTAAGGGGGACACTCGCACGCCTCCTCTAAATTGATAACTTCACGTGTCGCAATCTTATTCAACAGTTTCACCTTTTCCTCTCCTCGCACATAAATTTTATTTGCTTGTCTGCAAATATCATGCATAGTTTTATAAATTTTTTCAGTAAAACATCCTCATTGTACCAATCCAGACCATGATGATGCAGTGTCAGCCAATTATTCTCTCTTAAAATATCTTTCTTTACAAATCTTGTATTACAAGTAGGCGCGATAATTCAATGTGCTGTGGCATCTAAATCTAATACTGCTAAGCCCACTTCTTTTGGCAAAACTCGACCCTTGTTATCTTTGAAAAACTGAAAATCGATAACTAGATCCATTTCTCCGTTTGACTGCACAGCTCAAGAAAGATGTATCGACTGGCACAAAGCTGGTATTGGTAGGTGGTTTTATTTCATTTTTAAAGAGCGCCATCTAGTCTTAACCACTGTAATCCACCAAAACTTGTCGTGACGAGTCAATCTCCAACATATTGTCGTACTCAGCATAAATTATGCAATTTACAAAAGTATCTAATGCGTCATCAAATCTCACGTCAATTCTCACACTACCTCTTCTGATTAAATTCCAATGAGTGTCATTGTTGGCCGATAAATCGGGCGTCAAATCGAATGCAAAAAGACAGTAGCCATTTGGGTATGCATCACGTGTTATCGAATTACCGGCATTTGAAAAATGTACTCCCGTACCCGAGAAGAGTGTGTGATAATCTTTGTTTTTTTGAAGTCAGGTTGCAGTGGTTTTGATGGGACTTGTACACCGTCCACAAACAAACACAAGAAATTGATATTGAAATTTTTAAAATTGAATCGCTTACTTACCACTTCTCTAAAAGGCCTGTTCTCGTTCACCACATCATCCATGACAGACTTAGCGCCACGTTTCACAAGAGGTAAAGCACCGCGAAATAAACCTTTTAAATAACTGCCAATACCCGCACCAGTCTGATATCGTCTACAACCAATTGTAACGCAATTATCCCCACCACCACCACCGTCACCACAGCCGATTTGGTGGACAAGAAAAATATTGTAGTCAGGCATTTTTAATTCGTACGCTTAAAATGAAGTGTTACCGTCAACGCACCGTAGTCAAATGAGACAGGCTGTCATATCTATCTTGATTGACTGAAAAGACGAGGACAACAAGGGCAGATACATTGGTGGGGTAAAGTTCTGAATTTGCGTTCTGCCGTAAGTATAATCATGTAACCGAAGAGCCACAGCACGTAGCTGTCGTGAACAAACATCACTTGTCACGTAAGACTGACAAATACTGCTATGAACCATCAGCACGCTCGGTAAACCATTTGCAAGATTTGCCAGTCTATTGCCGATAATGTAGCTGTCTTTTTTACCATCACAAGTTAATAATTCACCACTTTTAAAGCCTAACATTTCACACAACTTTTCAGATAGAGAGAATGAGTGAGTACAGCCAACGCACTTATCCTCAGTGCAGATGCATTTGACTTGAATATAATCACCGCACTGAATCTCAAATATGAGATGATCTTTCACATTGTGAAGGTTATTTATTTCGCTCAAAAGAGTATGCAGGCTGTCATAAACGCCGCACTTTATTTGGCTAAAAGTCTCTCGGTAATCATCGCCATCATCATCATCATCATTGCGTAACTTATTGTTAGTGTAAGTAGCGCGTATGGTTTTTTCTCTTGTTACACAGACGACCAATTCTCTTCTCTCCTTTGTTGATATGTGTTGAAAGGTAAGAGGTATTTGAATTTCGTTGAGACCGACGCACCAATTACCGTGTAGACAGAAATTTTGGGGGAGATGTGTGGTAAAGCGATTAGTCGTGTTCTCGGGGTAAACATATTTACTGCTACTACTGGACAAAACCATATAAAATTCATCCGTCATCATCGTCATCGTTGTCATTGTTTTTAAAGATTTACGAGATCTTTAGCAGACACCCAAGAATTAAATTTTTCAGAGTACCCCTTCCAACTCACAAAATACTCCTTCCTCTTTCCTTTACCACTACTGCGTAATACCTGGTGGATATGAAAAACTTCCCCAGACAAATCTTTGCGCACTCGACTCAGCTGCTCTTCGTGAAAATAGCCGTCAATTTTTTCACCATCCAGATCCTCGAGTGTGTAGATGGGCGGCTGTCTCTTCGTATCGACCTTAATAATCCTAAATAATTCCAGCGTCCAGCCAACTTCGTATGCTTTTCGAAAGGCTGTCCGAGCACGACTATCTCGAACCAAGTCTTGAAGATTATTTTTATGGGTATAGCGTGACTGTCGTTTGACACGGTAGCGCCGCTCTAAGCTTTCACGAGCTTTAGCTGCATTATACATATTCACGCTAGATGGCGTCATTTTTATTGCGCTATGCCACGAATTGTTATATGACTGTACAATGCCGTCCAGCACGTCAATGTAGCGTCTTGTGTTTAGATGTGTGAAGTAGCGCCATTTGCGCTCTTTAAGAGTTCTGATAAAACGCTCGGCGACAGCTGCCTTATCGTCGGGGTCTCGCACAGCACGGTAAATAATGTTTCTTTTTTTCAACAAATTCTGCACTTCGCGTCAAATGAATTCTTTGCCCTTGTCCGTTAGAAAGTACATAGGCTGTCTGCCATCATTTCGCTGTAAAATCTGCTCCAGACCACTGGCCACACTTTTAGCCGTTTTATCACGAAGTGCCTCAACCCACGCGAACTTTGTAAGCACATCAATGACCACCAGTAAGTAGCTGTATTGATCATTATACGTTTTGAGAGAGCGAAGGTCAGCTAAATCAGCCTCCCACAACTCGTACGGACTGAAGACGCGGTAAGAGCGACCAGGAAAACGATATCGCACCATTTTATGCATTGTGTGAGCATCCTGACTCTCAAGCCACTCTCTCACCTCGTTCGAGCGAAATTTTTTGCGTGTGGCTCGCACAAGCCTGTCTCCACCAGCGTATGCTGACGGAGCTGGCAAGTCAATGTACAGTTTTTCAAGCTTGTTCTCCATTCGTTGACTGTCTCCTACCAACTAATCTCGACCTCTTTCTCCTTGTACGTTTTATAGCCTGTCTGAATCGTCGATAAACCCTACCGACCCTACAGAAAACAGTTAATAAAGCGACGCTTTTCACCTCACTACCTGACGACTCAGATAGCATACGTGAAAAAGCACGCTCAGCCAGTCGACGATCGGCTTCGGTATGTCCCCCACCACCACCACCATTAGCATCACCACCACAGCCATTATTGCGCGAATATGCGATATCGTGCTCGAGACAAGCTATATCCAGAGGGTTTCTGCCGGTCTCACCACGCGCCAGTCTCTCCTCAAGATAGGTACCCGGTCCGAGAAACTGGTATCCCGGTATATGCATCTTGAAAGGCATTCGGTTGATGAGCACACTAGATGACTCTGTGTTTACTCTTTGTGATGCTGCCATCTTATATGACCGAGCTTGGGTTCTTTTAGTACTACTTGTTTTTTTAGCAGGTGTCGCTACAGATCTTATTGAAGTATCTACCGTAGTGTCGACTGCTGCTGCTGTTGTACGACTGCTACCACCTCGTTTTCTCTTTTTATCGCCTTTACGATACTTCAAAAATGTCAAATTATTCGGATCTAGTGTTTTCTCTCCGTCGTAGTCCTCCTCGTCGTCATCGTCGTCGTCACTAGCGCTTCCACTGGATGCTAGTTGTTGTTGTTGTCGACCCGGTATAGGTAATAATGACGTATCAGAAGCAGTCAGCAGAGAATTATTATTGCCGCTACTGTTAGATTCTTCTGCTACAGCAGTCGCTACAGCAAGATGAAGTTTGATATTTCCTATCAATTCCAGAGGTACGTGTGCCTTACGAAGTACGCGAACAAACTGATCGTAGCTACGACAGGGTGGCCTTTTTCTACGTCTCACAGTTTCGTTCACCAAGTCTACAATATTAACACCTAGCGCACGCACGCCATCTACCGTAATCATACCGAGTATATTCCAGTCAATGTTACCAGATCGACGTAGGCTATTCATTAGATTTCCTGCATTTTGACGAAGACTTGGCGGTATACTATTGATGATACGTAGATCGGACATTACTTCACCATCACCCATTGTTGTAGTAATAGAGTGCAGCGGTGGTGATGTTTTATCGACAGTCGGCAACAACAACTCATTACCGACTTCATCGTCCTCGCTACTTTGTTTCTTGTAGTGTAGGAACCGTTGCAACACCTGCTAGTAAATGGACTACTTTTGCCGATCATCCAATTCACTCGAGTTCAAAATCTTGTTCATCTCGTCGTCCAGTCGTAATACCTCGGAGCCCGATGTCTGAGCTGTGTTGAGGTAGTTGTTATTACTACGGCCGGCCCCCACACATTCGTCTGCGATAGTCACTGTTTTTGACGGTGCTGCTGCTGCTGCTGCTGTCTCACACTCTCGATACACTCTTGAGGCACTAAAATCATTTTCCTATCATGCTCCATGCTGATAAAACAGGTTTCACTATTACCGGTACAAGGTTTTGAGCTTTAATTAAAAGTCTCTTGCGAGTCTCTATCGTCTGCCCGGGAGCTATGATTTTGCGCAGTAATGGTGCGTGTTTACGTAGCTTGCTCTTATAAAGTCTGCTCAGTGGTACGTTTCCACGCAGACTATTCAGTACACATTCGACCAGGCTTATCACAAGTTTGGGGCAGGCTTGAAGCGGCAGAGTTGTGCGCTGCGTCGTGTTAAGATGACAGCACAACACTTTCAATATATCCAGATACTTTCGTCTAATGGGATACTGATGACGCTGCTGCTGCTGCTGCTGACTTGATGTTGCTCGATCTATCACACACGAACGACTGGCACATTGTCGGTGACGGAGTTGCTTATAATCTGTTTGCGCGGCACATACACATACTGATGCCGATCGAACGGAAATATGCACGTGCGATATTGACAATTTTCCGGTGTATCCTGTTTCAAGTCCAACAGTAGAGAATGAAATGGTCGAGAGACAGCATCGCTGTAGACTTCCTGCAAAAATTTCTGCTGTCGGGCCAGATGCTGTATCAAAGCGATCGCGAGGGTTCTTAAAAATAACTATGTAATTTGAGTTCAACGATATTTCTCGCTGACCCCGATGAAAGAGATTTTGCGAGAGAAAGAAAATACTCAAATTATAATGATGACAAATAGATTAACTACACTCGCACTGGACGACTCACGCATCAGATCGTCGAGAATCAAGAGTTTTGGTCGTTCAGGATCTCCATTGTAGTCCTCCGGCTTTGGTAATCCCTCGTGAAATTCAATACTACTACCAGCAGCAGCAGCAAATTCCTTATAAGCAGGCTGCCAATCTGTATAGTAGAGTAATATACGCTTAAATTGTTTACCGCTCATCTGTGCGATGTATTTGAGGAAATTGCCGACAATCACAATCTTGCCACTCGAGGTGGGACCTCAAATCATGCATGTCCAGGGATGTCTCCAACGCACATCCATGATGATGATGCTGATGATGATGATGCGGTAAGTTGGGTGCAGGTGATGTACACGAAATGATCATCAGACCGAGCGACACGTGCGATTTACAACACTCCGAGTACCTCCAACGCCCCCTGACGGGGGAGAACCACGAACGCGCGGCGCGGTGTGGCCCCCTCCTCGCGCGCATGCGCAAGCAGTCGTCGCGCTTGCCGAAGGCAAGTCATCAGGCTTCCCCTTCAGGGAGCTCATTTGCGCGCACACGCTCGCGCGCGGTACGAGCCTCCGAAGGTTAGCTATAAGGCTCGCCACCTCCGGGAGGCTTGTGACATGCGCGCTCTGCGCGCGAGCAGTTTTGACGGCTAGTTCTGGACTGGGTAAGTTATTATTATTATTAATTTTAATCGTCATTTTTTTCCCCTTTGTTTGAGCTACATACCCGTACGGGTAACTCTTATTGTCGGCAACAAAGCGACGTTTAGAGTAGACAGGCTCACAGACTTTACATTCTGCGCGTGTGACCACATCATGCAGCGCTGTACGTCTAATCGCATCAAATGAGACAAATATCGGTGGTATTTCACCACTCAGAAGTTTTCGTACAGATTCAAAATTGATCTTTTCCGATGCTGATGCATTCAATCTTATATCCTTGATCTTGCATACACACGATTTACAACCGTCAGGTGTTTTATACTTATAGGCATAAAATTTTGGTCCGCCGGAGACAAAGGATGTAATGTATGTGCCTAACCCATAGCCGGCCAACTCGTCAGTGAGTTGTCCTAAAAACGGCCCCATTGACGGCTCATACTCGCATCCGTTCTCTCGGCTCACATACACTATGGAATCTGTGTAATAGTACAGCACGCGTTCTCCCAGTGGCTCGAGCTCGGAGAAAAGCTTGAGCCGAGCCAGAGCAGTAGTGTGAGCAGCGATAACCACGTTGCACTGTGGTAACGGCTCAATTTCTGCTTCCTCGTCATTATTTGACCAACTAACGTAGAGGATTTCATCGTTGGCCGGCAGTATAGAATTTACAACTTTATCGGGGCTAGTTAGTAGTTCGAACAATCTTTGCGGGTCTCTTACTATCTCGGTTTTTGTCACGTTTTCGAGCTGCCCAAACTTGCCCCACAACGAGTTGAGACATAGCTTTGCCACGGAGCGTAGACCAGCATTGAATTTTATCCGACTTTTGTCGAGTTTTATGCCATCCTCTTGCTCAAAGTTCTGAATATAGCGATCTATTGCTTGCTCATCGTCATTTCTACACTCTGGTGGGTATCCCGATGCATAGGTCTTTTCCGCGAAGAATTTATTAATGTACTCGTGAAAGAGACCTCCTTTACACGAGCGCTTGTCGAATTGTGTAGTTTTATACGACCATATTTCAAATACCTTAGTGATTACGTAGCAGAATTCCACGGCTTTTTTAAGCTCGTCAGCCACCCAGGTACCATCAAAAACGCGCGCGTTCACGTCTTCGTGCTTACAGTCCTCCTGACACATGGACTTGGCACACGATCTACATAGCGGAAACAGGAGCTTATTATGCATTTTTACGGGTAGAATAGGATGGTAAAGATTTCTCGGCGGTAACACCTCGCACATCAGCAGACCATCAATCTGGCTGATGTCGTCGGGGCCAACTACACGCGCACACTCAACCTCGCCCACATAAAGTTTCGGATGACCGATGGGATAGCGACCATATTTGCAAATGTACGGGTATAATTAGCATACATCGATATATTTAATTTTTTCATTAGCGCGAATATCGTATGATTTTACCGTGTTACCCGTGCGACCACCGAAAAATGCATTTCGCGGATTAAGTGGTGTATGCCAGTCTTTTGTGACCTCTTTTATGTACGTCATCATCTGCTCATTCTCACTGTACTCGCGATCAAAATCGCACTCCCACTTCTCAATGAGACGGTACTCATGTCTCCTAATTTTTCCCGAAACTCTGAGTGTTTTCTCGTACCGCTCGTCCATACTCTCGCCATTAACGATTGACAAATCACGACCGTCAGTGTAGCAGCGAACACAACCACGCCAATAACACCCGTGGAACTGCAGCACGACTTTCTCATTGTTTTCTAACACGCAACATCCATCCACCAGAGGACCTTCGGGCAGTCTCTTTTCACGCGAATTTACAGAGTGCTGTATCGGCCAGCCTGTCTCATGCTCCATCCACGTGAGCCATTGTTCTGCTTTGAGCGATTGTTTATTGGCTCGACGACGTTTATTGGCTAGGAACGGATCTGTCGAGTCGCATTCGATAAATGTCTTTCTGACGGCAAGACATGCTAGTCTCAATATCTTAACGTCCTGCCTACAATACTTGATGATCTCGTTTTGAAAATCAAATATGTTATTTTGTCCTTTTCTATCGGCGTACCACTCTAAGAATGTTTTTCGCTCCTCGACACCCGTTCGGATGAGTAGCTCATAAAAAATAGCTCATAAACTTCATCACAATTATTTTTGACCCGTTTAGAATTAGGAAGGCATTTCACGGAAATCTTTGCGCCCCACCAAATATTTCAGCACGAACTGTGCGTCGAATCCTTGATACAGAACTGTTTAACCGAATCGTCCTTAAACACATGCTCTCGCACCCCACAAAAATTGCACGACTCTGAAATATTTTCGTTATCCGGGCATGCACTGCATACCTGTTACTAGCCGCCTGCTGACGCGTTTCAGCTAAGGGTCGCATAAAACAAAGATGACCGATTGGCTGCATCAGCTTACAAACTTTACAAAAGACTGTATCGCAAATATGCGAGGTTGTATCATTGCTGGGCATTCTAATCGTTCTACAACACCTCGTACAAATTTTCAAACTCGCACACACTGTATGATTCTTATCAAATGCTGGTTTTAGATGTTGCGAAAGATACAGCTGACTGAAAAAGATTCTATTGCAGTGTGGACACACCACATGCCTGTCAGTTTGGTCACGTTCACAAGGTGGTTTCTGCAGACAACTACGACACTTGCTCGCACACCTATGATTCTTTTCATTTATCACTTTTTTATTGCAAGGTATGCAATACCCCCTGCTGCCAGCCGCAGCTACCAAGTTCAAAATAGGCTGATAATGTCAGCTACTCTCGTAATACATAATATGCAGAGTATACCTAACAGTATTGCCAACATTATGAACATATTCCGAGCCATCGGGTATAGGTTTTTCACCTCGAGCAAAATCTTGAAATGAATAGACTAATATTGCAACGTCTAAAAAAAAGTTTTATTTTGGGTATCCCACAGCCGGTCTCGGGTATAACAACTCTAGCACTGTTAACGAGCTGTATAGCCTTCTCTTTTTGCCATTTGCCATTACATTGCCTGATTCTGTCCCACATTTTCTGCAGATACCCCGTGCGAACGTCACCGCGGATAGCATGTACATGCGCGCAAACAAGCGATCGAGGCAGACAGAGATTATCCGTATTTTGAATGGATAAAATCGATCGTTTGAAAGTGGTCTCAGAAATGAGCTAGACCCGACCAGCCCCTCGAGGCACGGACACACTATTAACATTAACTAACAGTGTATTATCAATCTCAAAGTCCGTGTTGATCTGTGTCACACTCTGCATTATCTCGGCCATTTCAACTGCGCTCAGTTCTCGTACTAATCTATATGAAATCCACACTACGCCCTATCTAACTGCTCCGAGTTTATTGTTATACCGACAAAGTCATCGGGTGTTGTGGTCTCGCACACATACCTGTACAGATCGTGCATAGCTAGCCCTCGCCACTCTACGACGTCTGCATTCTGCGGTCGTCGCCTGATGGTGATGAGCGCCTCACGACTATTCAGACGGAAAATTGGATTATATTTCGTAACCTGTTAAGCCCGAGAATGCCAATCCCAGTACACCGCTCTTTCGGCAATTATAACTCATGCAATTCAACGTATAAAAAATTGAAAGATACACTATTTGTAAGCTTAAGATCTCTCCTTTCCAATGGTGTGCAGAAAAATGCGATAAAAAGTTGTTAATTATTCAAAAATATTGTTTAAATGAAAAAAACACGATTTTTTCAAATTTTTTTTTTATAAAATCAAGTTTTCCGAATGGTTCTCAGTTTGAAATCCACTCAGAACCTTAATAACTGGTGGCATAAATGTCTAAGCTTTCGAAATATATAGTTTTCAGATCGATTTTTCATCTTCGTGTGTTCAAAATGGCGCGTTAATGATTATATTTTTGCCAAGACATCCATGAATTTTTTTCTTGAAAAGTATGAACTTTTCGAGAAACTCATAGAGAAGAAAAGGTGCTTAGAATGATTCATAGAATATATCTGAATTTTTTCAACAAGTTTCGAGCGATTTTTTTGATTTTGCAAATTGTCAAATTTTGAAAAATTAAAAAATTGCTCGGAATATTCTGAAAAAATTCAAATAAATTCTTTGCTCGATTCTAAGACCTTTTTATACTTGATAATTTTCTGTTTCAGTTCATTCTTCTGAAGGAAAAAATTCTCAAATGTCAAAATAATCGCCGGACATATAATTTATATACATCCGCAGATCGATCGCCTGTCCGCCGCGAACGGAGTTTACGTTGCCCGACTATCACCAACGTGGAGGTCGACGAATATGGATAGTCTTTCTTCAGTTTTTTTTTCATACTTTCGAAATTTTTATATATTTTTTTTTAGTTTTTATTATTTTTGTTTTTTTTTTTTATTTTTTTTACTTTTTTTATTTTTATTTTTTTTACTTTTGATTCATTTGGAATTGAAAATAATTCATTCTACTACTTTTTCTGCGTGTAATTGTGAAAAACAGTGTACACAGTAATATTTTTCGTAATCAATGCAGTATCTAGTAGTCCTTAGACGACATCCTTCGTTTGTACATTGGTTCCTTGTTCTAAAATCGTACCTGTGAGATTTGAAATCACGTATTCTTGATTGCGCCAAATATCTCGCACTTACTTGTTTACGTTTACACATGTCACTCGTTTTCATTACTTTTTCATCTTCTTTTTTGCAAATATTTCTGATTGTTACAGAGTTTGTTATTGACATTTCAATAATCCGTAAAAAAATCTTGAATGGACACTTCTTTGAAGTTATACTTGGAGAAGCTTTCTTGCATCGAAAATCGTGCAGATCCACTCCTCCCATGTACTTGTTGTACAAAGAAAAAGCACAAGGAAACTCTAATTTTGTCCTCTTCCCAGCAGTCCTCGAATATGAATACTTTATTTTAGATTTTATTTCACTAAACCAATCACGCGTCATCGCTGATGAAACAGCAGAGCAGTTCACGAGAGGATCAGTTTCCCAATACTCTTTTTGGTTACTTCGAATGTTGTAAGATGATAATAGCAATATACCTATGAATGTGTTGTGAAACTGCTGGGAAGAGGACAAAATTAGAGTTTCCTTGTGCTTTTTCTTTGTACAACAAGTACATGGGAGGAGTGGATCTGCACGATTTTCGATGCAAGAAAGCTTCTCCAAGTATAACTTCAAAGAAGTGTCCATTCAAGATTTTTTTACGGATTATTGAAATGTCAATAACAAACTCTGTAACAATCAGAAATATTTGCAAAAAAGAAGATGAAAAAGTAATGAAAACGAGTGACATGTGTAAACGTAAACAAGTAAGTGCGAGATATTTGGCGCAATCAAGAATACGTGATTTCAAATCTCACAGGTACGATTTTAGAACAAGGAACCAATGTACAAACGAAGGATGTCGTCTAAGGACTACTAGATACTGCATTGATTACGAAAAATATTACTGTGTACACTGTTTTTCACAATTACACGCAGAAAAAGTAGTAGAATGAATTATTTTCAATTCCAAATGAATCAAAAGTAAAAAAAATAAAAATAAAAAAAGTAAAAAAAATAAAAAAAAAAAACAAAAATAATAAAAACTAAAAAAAAATATATAAAAATTTCGAAAGTATGAAAAAAAAACTGAAGAAAGACTATCCATATTCGTCGACCTCCACGTTGGTGATAGTCGGGCAACGTAAACTCCGTTCGCGGCGGACAGGCGATCGATCTGCGGATGTATATAAATTATATGTCCGGCGATTATTTTGACATTTGAGAATTTTTTCCTTCAGAAGAATGAACTGAAACAGAAAATTATCAAGTATAAAAAGGTCTTAGAATCGAGCAAAGAATTTATTTGAATTTTTTCAGAATATTCCGAGCAATTTTTTAATTTTTCAAAATTTGACAATTTGCAAAATCAAAAAAATCGCTCGAAACTTGTTGAAAAAATTCAGATATATTCTATGAATCATTCTAAGCACCTTTTCTTCTCTATGAGTTTCTCGAAAAGTTCATACTTTTCAAGAAAAAAATTCATGGATGTCTTGGCAAAAATATAATCATTAACGCGCCATTTTGAACACACGAAGATGAAAAATCGATCTGAAAACTATATATTTCGAAAGCTTAGACATTTATGCCACCAGTTATTAAGGTTCTGAGTGGATTTCAAACTGAGAACCATTCGGAAAACTTGATTTTATAAAAAAAAAATTTGAAAAAATCGTGTTTTTTTCATTTAAACAATATTTTTGAATAATTAACAACTTTTTATCGCATTTTTCTGCACACCATTGGAAAGGAGAGATCTTAAGCTTACAAATAGTGTATCTTTCAATTTTTTATACGTTGAATTGCATGAGTTATAATTGCCGAAAGAGCGTTGTACCGGGAGGGGCATTCTCGGGCTTAACGGATGAATAACGATGTGCTGTCTCGGCGGCTATTCAACGCCAGCGCCCTCCAGCAACCATCATACTAATTTATATTTTTTTTATTAATTTCCGCACTTTACATTTTTATTCTTGTGGTAACGTGCATGTGAGAGAGCTCTTACATTCATCATCATCATCATGATCATCAATACCGCCAGATACGCGCTCTGTGCTACTGTGTCCTGATGTTTCATCGTCGTCGTCGTCGTCGACGTCGTTAACTACCGACTCGGTGGCTGTGGATGAGCCGACTGAGGAGGAGCAGAAGGAAGCAGTAGAGTCAGACGATGCGGACGATGCATCATCATTATCATTATAATCCTCGTTAATTCCTTCGTCATCGTTTTTTTTTCAAGCGCCGTTATCTCGTGCACCTCAGATGGCGCTGGCTTAACCTGCGATATATCGACATCCATAGCCATGGTAGCAGCAGCATTCGCAACGATTGATTCTGTCAGTGTCTCAGCAGCAGCAGTAGCAGCAGTAGTAGCAACAGCAACAGCAGCAGCAGCAATAGCAGTAGTAGCAGCAGAAGTAGTAGTACCCTCATTGGAACTACCTGTATCTGCGGAGGCTACGTCGAATGATGTCTCGTCAGCATCCATATTGACAACTACGGCAGTAATACTGGCCGTGTCTGCTGCTACTGCTGTAAGGTCCAATGTCATCTCGTTCTGCTCCCACTCCTCATCATCTAGCTGTACAAGCGCAATCAACGCATCTCCTTCAGTATCAGCAATCAGTTCTGGGTATTTAGATTTCACGATCAAAAATACGCTCACAACGAACTCTTACACATGCTTTATAAGAAAGAGAGAGAGAGAGAGAGAGAGAGAGAGAGAGAGAGAGAGAGAGAGACAGAGAGAGAGAGAGAGAGAGAGAATCTTACCAAGAATTTGCTGATATTGCTGCATAATAGTTTGAACTTGCCAGGCAGTCTGCATACCACGACTGACGATAGACTCGCCGAGAGCACGGATAATATACACCTCGCTCTCCAAAAAGCCACAATTAAATAAGTAGAGAATAGTACGCAGACTGCAGAAGCCCAAAATATATTTTAACCGACTAAATAAACAGCTGACCGAGCAGTGTTTTAAAGATTGACGCCATGCTTCATTGCAGAAAATACGTGCTGTTGGCTCACGTCCAAGAACCGCGCTCAAGATTCTCAACACTTGAAGCTTGTCCATTATGAAATGTAAAATTCTCTCTGAAGTTTCCGTGGCTACTGCTGGATACTGTTTGATGGCTAGCTGCTTAACTCAGATCTCTTTTATAGTGCCACTAAGTGTGTGTCTCAGTGCGTGTTTGTGTGCGCAAATGTGTGTGATATTTATGTAAGTAGCGTGTGAAATTATCGGGCTGATAGTTTCGGAGTAATAGACGATTGATTGATTAATCGATTTTCAATAATCGTCGTATCGACTCGCAACCTATTGCGTTGCGAAACTCTTAGTACGTACACAAAAAAGTACTAATGTCATGAATCTGCCGGACCAATAGTTTCGGAGATATGGGCGATCGATTATTTCAAATATCGATTTTCATCGATATCTCGGAAACGGTAAGAGCTACGCAAAAACGGACAAAATTTTATATAGTTGTATATAGTCCGAGCCGATTTATCGATATTAACAATCGATCGATTTCCAAAATTTCTTGTTTTATACTCGTAACAGGGTGCGTTGCGTAGCTCTCGGAGTGTACATAAAAAAGTTGTTATGTTTCGAAAATATCTGATCAATAGTTTCGGAGATTTGGTCCCCTTAATTTCGAGAATTTGTACTCGTACGTATTAGGCTAGTAGAAGCCCGAGGAAGTGTACTTGAGATTATATTTTCAAAGGTCATTATCAGCTAAATACTCTATACTTCTTGTATACGTACTGATCACAGAGAAAAATAGTAAGAGAGAGAGAGAGAGGGAGACAGAGAGAGAGAGAGAGAGAGAGAGAGAGAGAGAGAGAGAGAGAGAGA
>QLSS01000125.1:0-71468 GCA_024372645.1 Trichomalopsis sarcophagae
TAAGAGGCGGCAAAAATTTGATTGAGTAGGTACTAAAATTATTTAATTAGAACCGGGCGTGGACACATGACTTTAACCTAATTCAGTGTCAAAGCATTTTTGGTGAAAACTATAAATATTGAAAATTTTAAAGAAAATAAAGTAGAATCTGAGGGTTCAGGCATAGACACACCTTTTACAATCGAGAAAACCCAATAAATATTTATAATTATTGTCAAAAAGCGACAATTAACCTCGAGACGCGCGTTTTGTCGCTACGCCTCTAATTATATTTTTGTAGGAATACGTTGTGGTGGGAAATGCTGCTTCTTGCGGCTGTGCGATGACGATGCTCGCGAGTGTCTCACGTATGTGTTTTTCTCGTTTCGTGTAAAATTGGTGTGACCTACTTAAATTGGCGTCGTAGGCGCGTAATGGAATCCCCGATTCCATTACAGTGCTCATAATTCACAAAAGCATCGACAATTAATTTAGAAAGAGTGTGAATATCAAAGTTATAAAATTTAAAATTACTATTGCAAATAGATTGAAACTTTTGAGTATAGAGACGCAGATTTGACTAAGTAACAAGGTTTTGAGATAAGTTTTTGCACTATTACAAGCTAATTTAACATTTTATTGATCTCTGAAAACCAGGACACGAGCAATAATTTATTATAAAAAAAAATTGAAATGTTTAAATCAAAGAACAGACAGTGAGAGTAAGGAGACGGTTCAAAATACATGAAAGCGACTCAACTGGCACATCTTTCACATTTCTTCCAATATTAAAATCGAGCACATAGTTAATTTATTAAGACCCAAAGTAAATGATTGTTGATAGAAAAAAAAGAAAAATGAAGAAAGAGAGAGAAAAGGTATCTGCTTACATAAAACATACCCATCACATCATACTAAGTCAGCATTGTCCTCCTTGATCTTGAAAAACTAGAATTCAAGCTGCTGCTGACTGCCACGAAAAACTGAAAAGGCAGACAAAACAATCTTACACAAAGCAACAGTTCTCGGGTTACTTGCAAAGAAATTCAATATTCATTTGAAAGAAAAACTTATCTGAATCAGCAGGAGAGTTGCAACTGCAGGATTGGAAATAATCCTGGGCCCCAAATTTTGACCTTTACAGCAACACGGTGAAAACACACACGCACCTTTAAGAGAACAGCACGAAATGACGCGCACTACTTACAATTTACAAAACTTTTAGCAACAATTCGACGGATAAACATACACGACGGGACGCGAGGCAAACAGCTGACGCACGCAGGTAGACACGACTAGGGAATTTCACCATAGGGCGAAATCAAGCGCGGAGAGGTGCCACACCCATAGCACGGCACCAGACTCGAGAGCGGGCGGACGCCATTTCGAGAACGGCGAGGCGCGCGCGAAATTTGAATTTGAATTCGTGCATGGAAGCATTTCAAGAGCATTAAAGCAAAAATAAATAGATTATCATACAATTAAAATTATTTCGGCCATATTTAAAGACAACTAACAAAAGTAAAGACATGTTCATTAAAATTTTCTCGCGTTTTACTATTCTTTTGAAAACTTAGTGATTGTACGAACAAAACAGATTGAAATATTCATTAAAAATATTACATGACAATTCAAAACAAATAAAAATAAAAATTCTCTTTCCAGATACAACAAGCATAAATATTTTTTTTTCTTCAAAAGTAATTATTTTATTAAAATATGTGAAATTAAGAGAATAAACTTTGGACCGGTTCCCGAAAATTCTCTTACACCTATTATAGTGATTATTTATCTCGCGTGTTTAATTCATCGATTGAATTAAATTAAATGAACAATTTTAACTATAAATTAAATTTTTTTTTTTTTGCTTTTAATAGCAGGAAAAAATAACGAAACTAGTGCTGTAGCGAACGTAGTAAATAACTTGGTAATTATTTTAAATTAAGCACTTCAAACACTCCTTTTTTCACAAGACCTTATCAAAAGTTTATCGAAACAGCACCTTCTTTTTTAAGTGTCCACTATCTGATAATCCTTGTTGGACAAATCCTTAGTTTAAACACATACATGTGAGAACAATAAATAATTGCCATTATTATTTCTATTATTATCAAATATTATAATTATTACCCACGATTTTGAATGCAAGGGTCCTACAATTTCCCTGATTTTCTATAAAGTTTTCATTATTTAATTTGGTTAATGCACGCAATATCCACGTTATGATTTTTTTCCTATAATCATTGTTTGCGACAAAAGATATACGAGTAAAATATAAGCATTGGGCAATAGATAAGAATTCGGTTTAACAAGAGATAAGCAAAATTCAAGAATATTGTGCTTCGACGGTGTTATAGATTATTAAACAGTCTTTTTGAATATTTAGAAACACAGATAATTTATTTAGAAGACAAGTGACACATTCAACATGCCTGACGAAAATACTGCGGGTGATCTAACGGCTGCCACGTTAGCTACTACAATGGCTAATAGTTTTGCGCTTATGAATTGCATAAGCGGCCTACCAAATTTCGATGAAAGACACACCAAACTGCGGGACTACATCTAAGATTTGAAGAATGCAAATGAATTAGTCACCAACGACATCAGACCACAGTTTAAGCGAAATGTGTTGCAGAGAATAACCGGATCAGCAAAGAAAAGTCTCAACAAAACTATAACAACAATAGAAGAATTAATCAAGCATTTGAAACAAAGATTTGGTCCAGGAAGAGACTTCAGTTATTACACATACAAACGCTAAAAATGAGACAAGGTAATACAGTGGGAGATTTCTACGATGAATTGAATGTGCTATTAAGTAGCGCCAAAAACGATCTAAAAGAAGAAAAGGGAGAAGAGAACCTTAATAAAATGATGGAACCACTGGAAATGTTAGCAGTTTACATATATATAAAAGGATTGCCAGTAAATTTATCCGAACGAGTAGACATGATTAGACCTAAAAATCTGCAAGAAGCATACAAAGAAGCTACGATTAGAATCACGCATTGAAGCGAGAATCATACCAGATTCAAGGCCACCAATAACTCGAAACTATTATAATGGACAAAATTCTTATAATAATGGATATAGAAATGAAGGTGAATACAATAATAGAAGACAAGAGGGATACAGAAGAAAAAATAGATACGACGAACGAAATCACAGAGAACAGAATTACATAGGTTATACGAATGAACAGGAAGAATACGTGGGATATGTAAATTAACCCGAACAAAGAGAATCTTCAAATGACGGAAGAAATAATCATTACCAAAACAACTACAATCGTAACGAGTATCAAAGAGGCAATGGTTATTATAACAATTATGGCAGAGGAGGATATCAATGGGGGGACAACAACAGTAATCGACAAGGAGGAAGAAATTGGCCCTCATGGAATAGAAACAATGGTTAAGGAAATCAAAGGCAAATCTTTAACCACGAAAATGGGCGTCGCGAAGATTATCAACCCCAGCGGTCCAGATAGACGAGAGAATTACAACAAATATCCAAATAATTGGAGAGGCGGCAAGGGAAGAAACTACCAACAAAATGAAAACGAAAGAGAGAATTTAAACTCTCAAGGGGCTCGTCATGGAGAAAGAATGACGAGCCAGGAACAAAATCAGAACCAGAGACAACAGCAGGATCCAGACCAACACAAATACCAACAACAAATGCAAAACTACAACCAAGGGAAACGAATCAGAACAGCCAGAACAACTACGGGGCACAGAGAGCACCGGTAATGACGATCCTAACAATACAGCCCGAGTTTCAAGAATGTGTTCAGCCAATTGCACGGGACCTGAAGAGTTTAATTGGGAAAATGATGAACCAACAGCAGTGAAAATAAGAGTGCCAGAAGGGACCACTAAACCATGGATGACCTTCATGATAGACAATAGAGCAACGGTGAATCTAATTAAATTAGGCTTCATAGACGACAAGGTGCCAATAAATGTGCAAGATATACGACGGCTTGGAGGAATCACTGTAGAGACGGTACCAACTCTAGAATCTGTTTATCTACTCATCAAGAACAGTCCAGTAAAATTTCACATAGTTAGAGACGACTTTCCAACACCACACGATGGATTATTAGGAAGAAATTACTTAAAGAAGGAAGAAGCTGTCATCTCTTATTACAATAACGCTCTGATGGTGAGCGGAGACGTAATGCACCCAATGCCATTTTTGGGGCAAGACAAGGAATACAGAGAGCAAAGAAAAAGAGCACACAACCCTTACAAATCGAGTGACATACTACAAGTTGAGGAGAGAAATAGTAACAAAGAATCATGCAACGTGAATGCTTCAGAGAATGCAGATGTACCTATGAAAACAAAACACATCATAAAAGCCACAATGAGACAAGTCGTCAGAATCAATTTAATCAAAACTGAATTGAAAGAAGGATATATCCCAAGAATAGATGTAGGAAACAAAGACGTATTTCTGGGAGAAGGAGTAGTGATCAATGACAATAACACCTGCAAAATGCTAGCAATAAATACAAGCGAACACGATGTTACCATAGAAGTTGATGCCAAAGAACTCATACCGTTCGAGACTGAACCAACATTTTTAGAAGAGACAGATAGTATTTTAACGGCGAAATTATAGTCGATAAAATTAAACGATTAGAGAAAATGAAGGAAGCCATTAGAAGAAGTCATCTAAACAAAAGAAGAATTAAAAATTGTAGATCGTATTATAGAGGATTATTTAGACAGATTTCTATTGCCTGGAGATAAATTACCATGCACAGACATGATTCAGCATCATATCCATTCAGAAGACGATATACCAATAAACACAAAACAATACAGGCTTTCACCGAAACACAAGCAAGTGGTTAGAGAAAGTGTAGAAAAGAAGTTACGAGACAGAATCATTAGAGAATCAAATTCGCCATGCAACTCGCCAATATAGATAGTATCCAAGAAGCCCGATAGTCACGGAAACCCAAGATGGAGAATGGAGATAGATTTCCGAGAACTCAACAAAAAGACGATCAGAGATGCTTACCCTCTACCCAACATCGCTGATATAATGAATCAATTGGGAGGAGCCACATATTTTTCCATTTTTGATCTTGCAAGTGGTTTTCAACAAATACCAATGGCCCCAAAAGATTGTTACAAAACGGCTTTCACAACCATAAATGGACACTATAAATATACTAGAATGCCTGAAGGATTGAAAAATGCAACGGCTACATTCCAACGACTAATGGAGAAGGTACTCAGAGGTTTGCAAAACATAGAGATGTTGGTCTATTTAGACGATATAATAGTATATAGTAAAGATCTTCAAGAACATGAACAAAGAATTAGAAATCTCATGTAGAGACTCAGATATGCGAAACTAGTATTGCAACCAGACAAAATAGAGTTCTTTAGAAGAGAAGTCGGATTCCTGTGACACATTATAAGCGCTAGAGGCATAAAGCCTAATCCAGAGAAAGTACTCGCCATCGCAAAGCTTGCCCCACCCAAAAATGTGAAAAATGTGAGAGAAGTACTCGGTATGTTTGATTACTACAGAAAATACATAAAAGACTTTGCAAAAATCGCGAAACCTCTCAACGACTTATTAAGGAAAAATGTGAAATTTGAATGGAGAAGAGTGTGAAAATAGTTATCAGCAACTAAAAGAATGTTTGATGAAAGAACCAATTCTACAATTTCCGGACTTTGATAAAGAATTTACATTAACTACATGTCTTTGGTTACGCCATCGGTGCTGTACTCAGTCAAGAAAAAGACAGTTTTGATTATCAGGTACGATACTTATCTAGAGCGCTCAACAAGGCTGAAAGAAATTACTCAACTACGGAAAAAGAATGTCTCGCTGTACTATATGCCTTGCACCAATTTAGACCATATTTATTATGCAGAAAGTTCACGCTAGGGAGCGATCATGAACCACTAAACAGGATGCATAGCAGAAAAGATCCAGGAAAAAGATTAATGAGATGGATGTTCAGATTCCCCGGATACGAATATACCTTTAAATATAAACCAGGCAAATTAAATAAAAACGCTGATGCGCTATCACGAAACCCGCCAGAAATGACTGAAGAAGAAATTCTAACCAATATCTACCTAGCATTAAAGTGATGGTCATAGAAGAGAAACAAAAGAAATAAGAAAAATGATCAGCAAGCGCCAAGATGTCATCCAAGGCAACAAAACAACCACGAAGCAGAATACAATCAGCAGGTGACATAACAAATAAGCCCAGAGGAAGAGGGAGACCAATAGGCTCCAAAACTAAGTAAGACCACAGCGTAATAGCACAGAGAACTAGAGCAAGACGTATGCAAACACAAAGTCCAGTAGGGCAGTATATCAAGCAGGAAGAAAAACAAAAACAGAAAAGGCAACAGAGACTGAAGCATCAACATCCAAGGACACTACCGTAAAACAAAGAGAAATTCCCGAAAGTTCAACTAATGCAGATTCAGATACATCGATGACAGTAAACCCACCCAGAAGATCATGGCTACCATCCACAGCCAATGAAGACAGTGATTTGGACAACTGCCCAATACCTGAACCCAGGTATAGTGGATTGCGACAAGAAGACTTGGAGACAACACAAGACGAAGAAGTGTTTTCCTCAGGAGAGAGCCAAAATAAGACTATAAGCAACATCGCTATAGAAGTGAACGCAGTAGAAACATCCCAAAACGAAGAAAATACCAAAGAAGAGTCCATAGATAACCTATCGATCAAAACAACCTTGACGAGAGAAAAAGTAGAAGAAGCAAGTAAAAGGTTTGAAGAAAGCATGAAAAGATATTACATGGGTAGAAGTACCAATACAACTGAATCAGACACCGAAATAGAAATACAAATGAAGATACTCTCGCACTTCCCAGATGATGACCATGTACCAGATGAAGTGCGCGAAGCAATTTACACATCAGATCCACGATTATACACGGACGAAGAAGCGGATGTGGACGATGTACTGAGAAAGAGTGTTCAAAAATTAATAAAACGAGCACAACGAAAACTACAAGAAACATCAATCAAAGATGATACAGGGAACGAATCAGACGTTGAAAGTGTAACTGACATAATAAGACCACCACCAAGAAGAACGCTCTCAGTAACGCCAACAATAAATAGCGACAGTCCTAAAGCCAACAGCACACCGAGAGGTAAAATCACAAATCGAAAGAAATTAGGAGTGCTAAGTAAAATAGTGGCAGAAGAAGGATCTATAATAGATATAAGATTTTCAAAAGCACCTGAAGTGACAATGCCTTTTCTTCTGCCCACACCACCAGACATGGAGCCACTAAATAAAACTACACTGCAGCAGGAGATGACCATGAATCGGAGGATGCCGTAAAACACATAACCAAGGAATTCAAGAAAATTTCTCACAACATAATTACCATAAGAGAATGCCTCACGCACAAAAGAGACAACATTGTTCATTTCATATCAGCAGACTGTGATAACACGTGGTCTGTGACTAGACTACTAGTAGAGATTGGAGCCATAGACTTAATTAAAATCAAAAGTAGAAAGCCAAAAATAGGACAAGTCCTAGTTACGCCATTTAAAAAGCACCACACATTCACAGTAATAATAAAAGACAGATACTTCAACGTAATCAAAATGGAAGATTTAAACAGGGCGCTTCAGAAGTTAAACGAAACATTCGTCAGCAAAAAATTCAAAAGTTTCCGAGTGGCAGAAAAGGGGATATATTAGACTAATTAGAGTCACCAGCCACCTTAGAGATGATTTACAAACATTTTCACCAAAGTGGAATAAGAGTGACAATGTGTTATGGGAAAGCAGAAGTACCAGCTGAGAAACACAGAAAAGAAATAATCAGCCATCTTCATGACAGCCTGACAAGAGGACACAAGGGAATCAATCAAACTTATCAGAAAATAAGGGAACGATATTATTGGCCAGGAATGAGAAATGATGTTCAGGACTATATTCGAAAATGCGCAAGCTGCCAAGAGCTGAAAATAGAGAAACAAGACAAGAGAACCAATGATAATCACAGACACTCTAATAGAAGCATTCGACAAAGTTTAAATCGACACAGTTGGAAAGCTCAAAATGACTCCAAAAGGCAACTGTCACCTCTTGACAATGCAATGTAATTTAACAAAATATCTAATAGCCATATCAATCAAGAACCTTAATGCTACCACATTAGCTGATGCACTAGCAAAGTATCTCATTTGCCAGTTTGGAGCACCAAGAGCCATACTCTTAGACAGAGGCACCAGTTTCCTCTCCAACATAGTCGAATCGCTCCTCAAGTTGTTCAAAATTAATCATCTCACAGCTTCAGGATACAGAACGCAAACAAATGGGTCGCTAGAAAGAAGCCACGCCCCACTTATAGAATTTATTAGAATATACTCCGAAAGATACGACGATTGGGACCACTTAACACCATTTGCGACATTTACCTACAAAACTAGCGTGCACGCAGCAACTAACTTCACCCCATTTGAACTAGTTTTCGGGCGAATAGCGCGTTTCCCGTTGAGAATACCGTCTGACGAAAAATTAAAAACATATAATGTTAACATGCGTGACTCAGTATTAGGGTTAGAAGAAATGAAAATCTTAGCAGGCGAAACCCAAATAGCGAACAAGATTAAAACAAAAGAAAGATACGATAAAAAGGTTAAAACATTTAAGGGTAAGGTAGGTGGATATGCAAGACTAATCAATGAACGCCGTGTAAGTAAATTTGATGCTTATAGAAATAAACCGCTGAAAATAATCGAATTTCTAGGTAGGAAAAATGTCATTTTAGAATCCCCGAAACGGCAAACGTATACAAAAATATATAGACAAACTAAAACCAGTAGAGGATAAGTTCGATGATGATGATTCAAATTCCCTCGACTAATCAATGATAATGTTACAGGATGAGAATTTTAAACATTTTAATAATAATACTTAATCTACTCAACGAGAGCAGATGTGAACCCGTATACCAAATAGAATCCCTATCCTGGAATATATTTTGAAAAATTGGACGTGATCAAAATAAATAGAGCAACATGGAAAGTCAAAATTTACATCAACGTGGAAGATTTTATGCAGTCATAAAGAGCAAGAAGTTCGTACAAAGAAGTATTTCAAACCTGTAAAACCATAATGGAAGAGAGAAAATGCCGACATTCTTTAGCCATTGACCTACTAGAAATAAGAGAGCAAGAGTTGACAAATATCCAAGAAACAATAAAAGAAACGATAGCAACTCTAGGACTCATCAGGGCAAAAAGACTAGTGCCACTTGGCATAATAGGGAGTATAAGCAATAGCTTGTTTGGACTACTGACCGACGATGAAGTAGAAAATATAAACAGAAATATAGATCAGCTTTTCGAAGATCAGACCAAAATAGTACATCTGATAGATAGCAATTCCCACATAATCTCAACAAAATTCGAGGAACATAACCAGCAACCACCACAAAGTGCTACAAGGATTTGAAAGAGAGTTAACAAAACCAATTAAAAGCGATCTACGAGAAAAGGAAGAAATGAATTATCAAGTCGAAATAATGATATACGTAAAACGATTGGAGTCAACACTAGACCACGTTATCAAAAGCAATGAGAAGCTACTAACAATTTTACAAAAGCTTAAAGAAAGAAAAATGCATCCAGAACTCATGAAACAGGATGTGCTCCATCAAATGAACATGGACGTAAAAAGAGTGAGTCGAGACTTAGAATTCCCAATACCACCAGAGCACATGAGAGTAGAAGAATTAGCCAAAATATCGAACATCGATGCCATACACCAAAACGAACGGACGCTAGCCGTGCTGCACTTACCACTGGTAGATCGAATGCCATACCAATTATACAGAATACACCCAGTAAATGTGCCACAAAATATAAAAAACGAGACAATAGGTCAAGCTTTCAAAAAACCGTCCCATGAATACATAGCTATCAGCTACGACCACACGAGATACATCAAATTCAATGAAGAACAGAGACAAACGTGCATCACGACACACTATGCAGACATATGCCCGATCCTAGGAGCACTCAGGAACGTGCCCGAATCCAGAGACTGTGAGATAACATTACTCTTAAATCCCAACCAGAACGCAATCAATCACTGCGACATACGATACAGGATGAACATGCAGACACAATGGACGTATTTAGAATATGACAAATCATGGCTCTATTCCACGACCGAACCAGAAACCCTAAATATCATATGCCAAAACAAACACGAAACCAAAATAACAATAAAGGATACAGGAATTGTGAATTGAACACACGTTATACGGTTTTTATACAATTCAGGAACGAGGACAGTGTACACAGAGCACTGAAAGAAGCAGACTCCGCATACTCACCCAACTGGGCGTATCACCGTATAATACACCAGGCGACACAATTGAAAGAGACGCAGACAGAGACAGAAGAGCAAGAGAAAGAGACTGTAAATGTACAGGAGACCGAACAACCACCACAGAAGCAACAACGATGGATAGTCGACCCAGGCAATAACACGAAGTTATATATCATCGCACCACCTGATACAACTGAAACAGAATTCACTACAGATTTTCAAAAATACGGAGCAACGGAACACGTGGCTCTGACAGATGGAAAAGGCGCCAAAATAGGATATGTAATATATAGAAGAAAAATAGACGCAATCCACGCCAAGCTTAATGGACCGCCAAAATATCAAATAGATTGGAAATTGACGCCACGAACCAACGAAACAACCCTACATTTCGCATGCGGCGACCAAATAGCACGACAAATCTTTGAAGACCACGAACGCGACTGCATCATAACAATACTGCAACGAAGATTACAGAACGAAAAAGGAGCCACCACAGCACAACCATCAGAAGAACCACAGCCATGCACCAGCAGACAAGGGAACGAGAGGGAAGGAGCTGCCTCAACCGCAATATCAGGAGACCCAACATCAGTACATCGAACCTTGTATGTCGACCGCTACTCATCCAGTGAAGAAGAGCTCAATGAAACGAAAGTAGCCAGAAAAATTAGAGAAAAACAGCCATAAAAAGGAATAAACAACAGAGACATGAGCATGAACCAAAAGCAAGAAAAGGAAACAACAAACAACTACGACCAATTACGCGAAAACATGAGACAAGACATGACCGAAATGGACTTTAAGAAGATATTAGACATTAGTTTTTAAGTAACGACACTGCGACTCTAGTTTTAAGTCAAATTCATAGGACCAATATGTGCCATAACAGTTTTGTCTTCAATAAAAGATCCAAGTTACCATCAATGTAATTAAATAAATGAAATTTAGTTCTGTAATGTCTTCATATAAAATGAAACAAGGACCCTTTTCATCAACATACCCCAATCCGAATAACAAACCTAATAATAATAATAAAATTTAGATATAAAAATTATAAGTACTAACACCATGATTTATTTAGTTAAATATTATCACTAACAAAATGAAACGTCAAAATACTATAAGTCACTAACAAAATGAAAATAAACAAACGCGGAATATACTAGTAGCAGGTTAATACGAATATATTCACTAACAATAGCAACTAAGTCTAAATATAAGAATAGATAGTACCAGAACACCAATGGCAGTAAAAGTGACACTGCAGCAGAGTGAACACAGAGATTGCAAAATAGTACAATACCAAAATAAATCAATAATCCTTCCGTACCATACAATCATCCTAAAATAAGCTAAAAGGTAAAAAAAAAAAAAAAAAAAAAAAAAAAAGAGGTAATAATAATAACAAATTTTTGCCGCTGGCGTACCGAGAGTTTCCAATTTTTTTTTTAGGAAAGCCGACCTGACACGTAATAGTGCACATGAATGTTCTGGAAATTCAAAGGAGAAAGCATTGTTTTCTCGTCGAAGTCAAACACCGCGATGGTTATTTGACGGATCCTTGAGATACATGGACATGAAAAGACCAGACCCCGCAAATAATCTGAAGCACAGGCAAAACTCGACATCTGCAAATTGAAACAGCTTGCAAAATCATCTGTAAAAGCTTGATCCTACACAGGTTTCCAGGTTTCATAGCCATCAAAAACACCTTAACCAATAAATCACCCAATGTGACTCTATCAATATTGATCAAGCAGTACTCAGACTTGGCTCGTCAGCGTGTCACTTGTGTCAGACCACTCACCCTTAGGCATACGTGTTTGTCGGGGGCGACAAACGTTTTGAAGGGGGGGGGGGAGGTTGTTAAGTGACGAAGTTTCTGGATAAATCATTCAGTAACATTATATAAAAATCCAGAAACTTCGACGCTTAATTAAGCCTCAAGGAATGTACCCGAAACCGTAAACAAACTTATCCTCCCTCGGCTGAAGCGCGCGTGCACAGCCGACGCTGCAGTTTAGCCGTTGACCATAGCATAGGCCCATAAGGCCTAATGCGTAAGACAGAGAGCGCGGCTAAGCTGAAGCGCAAAGAGAGGAGAAGTAAGTACCCTGCGTGGGAGAAAGCTACGACGCTCTCTCTTTAGCGGGACCTTCCCCAATCTTCATTCCAGTGTGTACCCGTCTAGAGTAAAGACGCTAATTTTTTAATTTTGAGTTTTTTTTTCTGTGTGTGCGCTCCTAGAGAAAGGACGCTTGAATTGAGTATCTAGATTTGAGTTTAAGTTTTTAGTCTTACGTACCCTTTCTTGAGTTGTGTTACTATAACTCATTATTGTCATTTGTTTACGTTATCTCGAAAGAATAAAAATAAAGTTTGGAAAGCCTATTACCAGAATCCGTCTTTTATGAAAACTGTCCATTCTGTCGTCATTTCATCGAAGAGATACATTACAAGAACGAGCGAAGCTGCAATATATATGTATATAGAAGGTGTTCGAGAGTTGGATTAGTTTAAATTAACATTCGATTATTTCCCACGAATTACCGACATCAAAGATAAGTAAGTTTGTTTCATTAAACATTTCTAGATTTTATTATTTTTGATAAACTCAAACAGTTCTGGCCCGATAGTTAGTCACACTGATCTCCCCCGTATGGGAAAGTTAGCGAGCACCCGTGTTATTTAACATAATTTAATTGTTAGCCGGTGAACTCAGTTTAACCCTAATAATTTGAAATTTCGATGGGATATAGTTTGGCACGGGACCCATTGATATGATTTTTTTCGTGAGGTTATGATGTTTAGTTTCAGAAATATGAATTTAAAAAAAAATACCTTTTTCATTTTATCTGCCGAACAAAGCAGTCGATCCCGAGCACTTAAAGAGGAAAAGTAGGTAATTTTATTCTCTTTCAAATGCATTATAGCTGAATTGTTTGTAACAATGGGATGATTGAAGAAAATGCAAAATAGTATTTTTTAAAAATCAAAAAATGGCCATAAAAAAATATAGTTCAGGAAATAAAAAATAACTGTTTTTCCCGAATTCATAATCCAAAAATAGATATGCATGTCAAATTTTATTGATATTGACGGAGTAGTTCCAGAAATATTACGGTATACACACACATCCATACGGACATTTTCTAAAAACACTTGATTTGAACTTCTAACACACCAAAAAGTATTTTCTATAAGTTTTGACGAAACTCAAAATTTTACTATTACAAAATTTCCTCTAGAAGGAAGCAAAAGAAAAAGACCAAATATTAATTTATTATTATTATCGAAGCTCTTGAGGGCGAGCACCTACACCATTACCAATAACTAGCTGTAGTTGGGGCTGCTGGTAATAGTGAGCACCTTGACCCTGTGCGTTCTGATGCTGCGCACCTTGATCTCCACAGCACCAGGACGCACATAGAGAGAAAGAGAAAATTTGAATTGTATCCCTACACGGTGAAAAAAAAGAGACGGAGCTAAATATTAGTGCAAGAGACAGCACTAGGACGCACATAGAGTCTGAATCGTATCCGGGCACAGAGAATAAAAAAAGGACGAGACGGAGCTCAGTTGAATGTAGTAAAGCGCAAGAAAACTAACTTGCTAAATTTGCCATTTCCCTCTCTATTTCATCGTCTCCCATCATGCCAGCTTGATCATCGACTTGATTTTCAGCAGGTCCAGCCTGATGTCCATTTTCCGGAAATTCGGACATGATAAGGGATATGTTGGATGATATGCTCTTCTGGTGGTGCGATGAGGACAGAGAGACTGGAAACGTGCTCGCTCTTCTGCTCTGGTGCGATCTGTTGTTTCTTCTAGTGTTGGAGACGACGAGAAAGATGAGTGCAGTTTTCTTTGATGTTCGCTCTTCTGGTGGTGTGATGAGGGACTGGATATGTGCTCGCTCTGTTGGTCTAGTGCGATCTACGACTTCACTCGTAACGTCTTCCTGCCGTTTCTCGATTCTTTCGACGTTCATTTTTTCACAATAAACAGGAGAAAATTTTACAAGGAACGGATGTTTTTTTTTTTTTTTGGAGTTTTGGAGTTACAACAAGGTAAGGTGGCGCCATCGTTTGGGCGATAGTGAACTAACGTACATATGGATAAAATCGATAATCGAATCAAATATCACGCACGGTCTAACTATCGACTGACAAGTTTACGAAATAATTTTAAATCGTTCTAGCTGTTTTAAACGTTGTATTTTAATAGGTATTGGTGCCCTTTGCAAAAAGAGCGAGAGAGAGAGAGAGAGAGAGAGAGAGAGAGACAGAGATCTCTGATAGGCATCGTTGCTTTTTACGAATCGGATCGCTGTGTATTGCAGTATATCTATATAGATCGAGAGTAGATATGTAGAGCCTGTGATTATCTAATTCATTCGTTAGTCATGCTCTCTCGTTCGAGTTCTCGATGGTTCAGCTGCAGTAATTTGGTGACTCTCAGGTGCACCTAACTTTTTTTAGAGCCGTCGTACCAGGTAAACGGCTGGTATTCCGTGTGAATAAAGTGCTGAATCCGATTACGAAGCAGAAGGTGTGGAGAAATCAGAACACTCTGGGCTAAAAATATTTTTATTAATCACTAGTAACAGCAATATTAATGATTTGTTTATTTCTAGGACTTCAAAAACTATGAGAAGTGATGTGGAAGCTTTTCATGCAACCCTGGAGTCTATAAACAATTCTAAATATTAAACCACGGAATATAAAGTTAAAGGAGGATCAGGTAAGTTTTTATTTTCTATTAATATTCGTATTATATGAATGTTTAATGAATAATTATTTTCTTTTAGTCTTTAATGGCATTGTTCAGCTTTGCATGCTCCTACTGCCAGATGCGTTTAAAAGGTTCTTAAAATTTGGTGATGAACCTGATTTTGAATCTCACAAAGTCAAAAGGTTTATGTATCAAAGAGACAGTTCAAGAGGAAAAGGTTGGAGTGATTAAATAAAAAAGTGCTTTTAGTAAAAAGCCAACTAACAATAAAAAAGAAATTTTTAGCAATATAAGCAGAATTTTCAAGGAAATATTTATTAAAGACAGAGACAAAAATAGATCCACTACTGAAAGTACAGTCTTCTGTTGAAAATCATAAGCTACCTAAAGCTATGGGAACCTGTGAACAAAAATAACTGAAATGTTCTCAACCAACCCAACCACCATCAGAGCAATGTGAAAAAGAATCCAAGTTAAAAAATGAAATTCCGTGTTCTCAGCAAACACCGCTGATGTTTTCTCGATGCAGTTCTTTAGGTTCTCTGAATGGATTTGAATAACATTCTGTAAAAGATGACCGCAGTTGAGTAGTGAGCCGATTTAGTCGAAAAACCAGTGGTGTAGTATCTCCAAGTGAGCTGCCAGATTCACCATATGTAAATAAATGAGTATTAAATTTTCATTTTTTTTTTAGTTAGTATCTTACGCTGCTGTATTGCAAATGATAATAAGTGAATATGATGCTATTCACAAGCCACATTGTATTTTGAGTTTGTTGAAAGTCTTAAAAATGATCCATGTTGGACTAACTTGTCGAGGAAAACCAGAAGAGGATCTATTGGCGGCAGCGTGTCTTTTCATTGTGCATTAGTTATTACAATGCTATTATTATGCATTAACCAAAGATCAGGCACCTCGCTTGGCTCCTCAGCCTTCTGAGTTAATGAACAAGCCAGTGAATTTTTTGAAAGAATTCCTAGTATCAGATTTTATTTATGCAATACTTTATTCAGTCAAACATGATAATAAAGGTAAGAAACGTTTACTAGCTCTAATTTATAAACAAATTTTATCATAAATCAAAGATCTAATTTTATAAAATGAACTTGTATTTTATTTACCAGACAGAAAATCTACATCACAAGCAATAAAGATTTGATTCAAGATTTGATTTGAATTAATACCAAAAAGTTTCTCCTGCAATCTAATAATTAATCAGACTGTGGATATATACTATTCCTCTGAGTGTATTTCATGGTACTGTATAATAAATGAACTGTATAATAGAGTCTAGTAAATAATTAGCATCATCTCCAGCAACTATCGACAGCCAAAACATCCTTCCATTCTTATAATATTTTTTTGTTTGTTCAAGATCTTTGTCCCAATTACTGAGGTTCTACGTAAGATTTTAAAGCTCCTGCTCTCACATTCCCTTAACAGAAGAGGAAGTTACTAAGGATCTAATAGGTTGGATACGCTGCTGCGAAGGATCTTCAAGCTTCTATCAAATTGTCTATTCAGATTCAACAATCGTAGAAATTGAAATTTTAACCGGTTACATTTTAATCAAATGAAATGAATTAAATGTGTTTTTAAATAAGTAAAGTTTTATGTAGTATCAAAAAATAATATATTTATTTACTTGATCTATATAAGGTGTGTTTGTTTATTTTAACATGATTATTATAATATTTTTATAAACACTTATTAAAAGACAAATAATAATTTTAAAAATTCTTTGCGAATGTGTTTTTCTTCTTCGGTAAACTCATTTAAATTGCCTGTAAGTAGAAATCTCTCATGCACGGAGTCAGACATTTTCTTCAAGTGTAAACTTCCATCACTCGCTTAGCTGTAATTAATCTTTTAAAGGATTATAGTATAATGAAATTATTGTATGTCATACTTTATTTAATTGATACTTATACTTACAAGTTACAAGATGTGGAAATATGTCTTTTCTTTTATTTAGCCTCGCATTTTTCTGCGCTGATTTCAGAAAGAGTTATTGTATTTCTTTCTCCCGCAGCGCGATTTTATTATACCCGAAGTAGGTTAAAATAAGAAAAATTCGATTTTGGATAAAAAGAGAAAGATTTTGATTATCGCGAAAGCGGTGAGCTTTTTTTCTTTGAATCGGAGGGCGCGAGAGAAATAGAGAGAGAGACGACTTTATCGATTCATGAGGGATTGTTATTTAATGCCTCCATGGACTCCATCTTTGCCCTCTTTAGAAACTAAACAGCTATAGCCTTTAATAAAGAAATATATGTGAGCAAGATCGCCGCCGAGAGTTCAGGTGCCTCAGCTGCGCTGTATATACACACTTTGACGTTCACCTTCAAGTGCGGTGAAATTAATTTCTAATTTTTTTTCGCGCAGTGTTAACATTATAGTAATTACCGTTGTTTTACTAAGAACGAGGTGTCTTAAATCAATTTCCATCCGAGAAATGCGCGGGAAGAGCGTCAGGAAACTTTGTGACCTAGTGTGATTAATTACTTTTTTGAAAATGCATTATCAAATGAATAATATGCATTTTAATACTTCTACAAAAAGACGCACACGTTATATTTTCAAATATTTTAGCCTATTTTGTCGAATCGTCATTTTTATATAAAAAGAGGAATTAACATAAATTTATCTATACATCACCCTGATGCATAAATTTATTTTACTCTTGATATGCGCTCCGAAATTCCCAAATTAAAAACGTTCTCTTTTGATTATAACTGTGCTATGATATCTGCAGAGGCACATGAATGATTTCATACGTAAATATCGAACTTACATCCTATACGTATTATTACACTACGCTAGAGTACCTATACATTCATATCCATGTCGCGCATATTACACTTCTAGATAGTACGCATACTTTGGCATGGCTCATTGTCGAGATGGACCCGCATGACATAATAAAAAAATACGTATTCGACACAAGAATCAAAAAACGAAAACTGCGAGAGATAATAACTCGTTCGCGATTACGTATACTTAAGTATTCCCGCGCGCCGCAAATTAATACGGATAAAACGACGTATAATTGTTATACTAGAATTCTGATGCAGTACATATAACGCTCGGTTATTGTTATACACACAATAATCGCTGCGCAGTCATAGCTGCAGCAATAGGTATACACATTTAAGAGGATAACGAGGATGGCTTCGTATATTTTCAGCCCTCCCGTGTAAAAAAAAATGGTCTGCGATGAAGCTTGCTCAAGTCTTCTTGAATTTTCTGGCTGAAGTCTGGCTGGTGGGAATTTCCCAGACTTCTGCCCAGATTTACGATTTTTTATTTTTTCAAGTCTGGCAATTCCCCAGACTTCCATTTTTACTTCCATAGTCTGGCAATTCCCCAGACTTCCATTTTTTTTCCTTAGTCTGAGAATTTTCTAGACTTCCGTTTCTACTTCCATAGTCTGGGAATTTCCCAGACTCCTGTTTTTATTTCCATAGTCTGGGAATTTCCTAGACTTTCGTTTGTATTTCTAAAGTCTGAGAATTTCCTAAATTTGCGTTTTGACTTAGTCTAGGTAGTTTCGGCCAGACATGTGATTTTAATTCGTCGATACTTATATGTATGGTGCATTCTCTCGAAAGAGATTAGCTAAGGTAAGTAATAGTTTAATTTCAAGAAAAATTATTTTTTCACATGATAATGAAAATTATTTTAAACAATCAACTGCAAATAATTCAATATTAACGGCTTTTCTTCGGAATTTGCAATGTATTGCACATATTGGTTAAAATCAGCCTATAATTTGACTCCTGCAACTTATCTTCTCCCTCTGTTAGTTTCTCGTTCACGTACACTATAAAAATAAAAAGTCATTAAATTTTAAACAATTAAAAGTCGAACATAGTCCGGTAGAAGTATGTACTGATCGATATTCGTAATTACTAACTAAAAACTGCTTTGTAAACTGCTTGGGGAATACTCGAAGTGTTTGCTCGCTCTGTAAGCGTCATTTCTCTCAACTTATCTTTGCCAACGATCAATTTCATCAGTCTACGAGTCAGTTATCTGCAGACTTTGCCCGCTATTTCATTTTCATATAATTAAGCTCTGTTGCATCCACGTATATATGAATCCCTCTGGTAAGCTGCAACTAGGTAATATACATTTTTTATAATATGATTTCAATTTTCTTGACATTCCTTGAAATAAAAGTAATTATTTACTTTTCCTTCTTCCGGTTTATCGGATACCAACGAATTCTTTATATTCGGGTCTCGATTTTCATCGTTATCAGCATCGTGGTCACGAACTGCAGCAGCACCTCTCGGAATTTCGTCATCATGGTTATATCCACGAACATCTACGCCTGCTCTACGGTGCTCATCGTCTTCGCTGTTACCGAAATCATGTGCATCTTCACCACCGTAGAGCTCATCGTCTTCACCGGCTGCACTAACGCCTCTGGGAGGCTTATCTTTTTGAAAATGATTCGCGCCTTCATCCACGTTTCTGCGAGGCTCGTCGTTTCGGCTGTAACCTGCTGCAATAACATATTGGCGAGGCTTTTGATCCTGGACACATTTCGCTACAGCTGCGTCGTCAGCATCGCGACAGTCTACACCTTTGTTGCTCATGTCAGCTGCATCTCGGTCTCTCTTCTCATCTTCGAGTATCTCATTATCATTCCATGGCTTTTCCTGCAGGTACGTCTACTCGCGCTCCGGTGCATCCATCTCACGCTGTTGTATATTTTTCTTAAGTTTTTCTAGCAACTGCTCACCTTTGTCTTTTCTTTCCTCCGTATCTTCAACTCGTCGTTTCTTGGATAATTTCGCAATGTTATTGCTGTTTCCTTTTTTGTCGCAACGACTACTTTCTTTCAGCTTTTGATCATCCCTTTTGATCTTATCGGCACGATCCTCAGAGAAGAGCTATCTGCTGTAATCCTGGCCCTTGCATTTTTAGACGTGAATCGTTTCTTTTTTCGTCACTGAAAATTATAATATAAGTTTTTCGTTTGATTTAACAGATACACTTGATGCTGCCGCCGTAACCTTACTTTTATTTGATGCCATGTTACGTTTTTTTACCATTACAGCGTTCAGAAATGATTTTCTTCTCTAGGATATCATCATTCTTCCAGTGACATCAACATCCAGTGACTCCAAATATTCAACGTCAGCTTGTAGTACGACAAAATGAAAAAAAAATGCGTGAAAATAAACGCGCAATAGGAGATAACGTACGCTTAATATGATTTCCAGCGCTGCATCCAAAGCAATGCTGCAGCCGAATTTCGCATTTCCAGCGCTGCATTCAAACGAATGCTGCAGCCGATTTTTACAATATTTCTTTAAATACAATATTTTTTGTATAAATTTGTGCTTTATGTTCAATTATAGCATTATTTAGTAGTAGCAATTTTAAATTTTCTCTAATTCTTACCCTAGATAAAGCGACGTATAATTGACCGTGACTAAAAATTGGTGATGGTAGATAAACACCAACTTGATTGTATGATTGACCTTGTGATTTATTGATTGTCATTGCAAAGCCTAATCTAATTGGAAATTGTTTTCGGCGCATATTAAAAGGTACTTCTTCCTTAGATGGTGACAATGTTATTCGTGGAATGATAACTAATTTCCCAATATTTTTTCCACTTAGAATTTCGGCTTCAATTTAATATTTTAAGAATCGCTTCACAATTAATCTTGTACCGTTACAAAGACCTTCATTAATATTTAAATTTCTTAATAAAATTACAATAGCACCAACTTTTAATTGTAACTTATGTGGAGGAAGTCCATTAGGAGTTAATTAATTTAAGAATTCTGTAGGTAACATAACATCTAAGTTTTCTCCATTATCATCTTATGCTGTATCTATATTTAAATAATCAAAACAGCATCCTTCCATTATATTTAGAATTTTATGATTTATATCAATTACATCATTATTTTTAGGAGCCAAATTTACTTTATCATTCAATGTTTTATCGTTAATTCTTATTTTATTCCCAAAAATTGCTTTAATAATGTCTGCTTCTTTGGATATTATATCAATCGGAATTTCAATTAACTCATTTTTTTCTTCGAATGAATTACAATATTTTCCATCGCCTACACTCAATAACTATTTTTTTAAACTATTATCATTATTACATATGCGAAGATTTTCATTTAATGTCATTCGAACAAAATAAGGCCATAAATAACTATGTTTGACAGAATTTTCAATAACTTCTATACTACTACCATGACGAACGACAGGTAACATTTGCCTAAAATCGCCTGATACAACTACGGTTTTACCTCCAAAAATTTCTGTCACATCACATAAATCTTGCATTATACTAGCATTATACTTTCTTGGTGAACTGATGTAACATCATTCCAATCATCAATATGCGTAGTTATTTTAGGCAAATCAAAGTCACTTAAGGTATATCCATGTATTTGTAAAACATTTTCAATTGCATTTAGTGCTATATTTTCACCTATATTCTGTTTATATATAGGATGGTAAAAATTATCTTTGTATTTTTCATATAAAAATCGCACATTAATAGGATTATGAAAAATGCAAATGAATGCAAATAACTCACAAAATGTCATAGGAAATTGTATTTGTACTGCTTCTTTTAAACATTTGTCCCATTCTTCATCTTCAGTAACAAGTTGTTTTACTACAGCAGCTTCAAAAAATGTAGAATACAATACTCCGTCAACAGTACGTAAATCTTCAAATGATGTTGGCCCTTTGACATGCAAAAGTAGTAATCTGATAAAATATCGTTCTCGATCTTTTGGATTTACTAAATACATTCTGCTTAATATCGGTTTATTAATTTTTTTTCTTCGGTTCCATACTTTCAGTTTTTCATCAAATATGTAGTATATTGGTATATCTGAATATAAATAATTTCGTGCTTCGGGATCTACCTGATTTAATTTAAAAAATGCAGTTATGGTATGGCATATTATCCAGTGAGGACATAAATTATTCCTCAATAATAAATAACATACAGTTAAATTTCACCAATAATTTGGACAAAAATTTTTTTTTTTTATAACGATCTAAAAAAAAGCTGCCAAATCATTGGCACGTAGCTTTCTCCAACTTAATTTATAGTTCCAAAAAATAAAATATTGTTTTAATCCATCGTAGTATGTTAATACTTTTTTAAAATGTTTTAAACAAATTTTCTGTATGCAAACTTAGATAAATACATTGCCTAATCATTATATTGTTAATTAAATTTAAAATGAAGAACTGATATTTTAAATTTTACATAGAAAAACAATTTTTGCCAAAATTAAATTTTTTCTCCGGATATGAATAATGATAAAAAATGAATTAAAACTCATATGAAAATTAGACCTCAAAACCAGCTAATACTATGCATTTTCTTGAAACATTCTGGATTTTGTTAGCAAGTTATAAGTTTTAACAAAAATAATGATTTTCAGTTATATAGGGTATACAGCGTGAGAGATAAAAAAATATAATCCCTAATATCTTTTGAACTAATCTGTGTAATAAGCTGCAAAATGAACTTAACCGACGTAAATTACATATCTATATTTTCCCAAATTATAAGTTAATTTAAGCCTTTTTACTCCCGTAAACGTTGGACATAGAAAACTCAGTTTTTTGATTTTTGATTATTCACTCAAAAACTAATGCATGGATCAACATGAAATTTTAACAATTCATAAGTATTGTTATTAAGCATAGTCATGGATTTTTTTAAAGGTATTGTATCAATTACTTTTAAAGATATGAGAATTTTGCAGAAAAAACGTTTTATTAAATATCAAAATAACTAATAATGCTAAATAATTAATTTATTTTTAAAATGTAGGTATTTTTATACGCTATTAGTTACATTTGATCGCATTTGGAAAATTTTATTTCATCATAAAAAATAATAGAAAATAAAATTTTTGAAATTTGAAAATTCACAATAAAACCAAAATACATTGATCAATATTACCATTATAGATATTACTGTAAACATACACACACACATATATTCATACGAATATTTCCTAAAAAAATTTATTCAAACTTGTTTACGTAAATTACGTATCAAAAACATGTATCACACTGTAAACGTAATACTGTTAATATTTTAGATAAGTCACAATTTATTTTAATTGCGAAAAAATATAAAAATTAGAAGAAATTACTTTTTTAATAATTTTGTGACAACTATACCTATATTTTTATTTTATTTTAAGTATGAGTAATGCAATATTTTCAATGTGTCGAATTTTATTTAACTATTATATCAATTTTAAATTAACTTTTAACAAATAGTACTAATTTAAAATTGTTCAATGCGATAGGGTCATAAACGAAATGCAACGGAGCGAGCGTTAGTGAGCGAGGCATTTGTCGCTAGTCGATAATTATTTTTGAAAAAAATCTGTTTCCCTGTTTGCTGGTGTGTAACAAATTATTTTGATTTTGATCATGGCTGATTATGGTCCCAACGAAATCGTTGATATGATCATGATTTTGGGAGAAAGTCGAAATAATTATGCAGCTGCCAGACTTTATGCTGAACGCTATCCCAATAGGAGACACCCAAGTAATGTTACTATTCAAACCTTAACTCAGAGAGCTCGAAATGGAGCTTTTGTTCGTCAACGCCGTCATCATGAATACGACGAAAACGATCCTCGTGTTATTACCATTCTAGCGATTTTTGATCTTGATCCTCACATTAGTACTCGACAAATAGAAATAGAAATTAGGTATACCTCAATCAATAGCGGGTGGCCCAGTTGCCTGGCCCCCTCGTTCACCTGATTTAACCCCTCCCGATTTTTACTTATGGGAATATCTTAAGAATGTTTATGCTCAACGGCCAACAACGTGAGATAATATGATCGAACGCATTTGTACAGCTTGTGCAGCAATCCCTCGAGATGTTCTACTTAGAACCATAAGACAATTCAGAGCTCGACTTGATCTTTGCATCCAACAAAACGGCGGTAATTTCGAACAATTAATCAATGGTTAACTCCAGTTAACATTCCATAAAAATAAAAAAAAATAACAAAAAGGGAACAACAAAAAAAACACATAAAAGCGAATAAAAAAAAAAATAAAAAATAAAAAAAAATAAAAAAATTTAAAAAAACGTGTGCGTCACGGGACGCCCGACAGAAGTGATAACTTCATATAATATTTATAGAAACTATCAAATATAGAACTTGTTTAACGCATGATGGCAATAATAATTTTATAGTTATATTTTTTGTTAATCTAATAATTTATAAATGGATCAGGAATAAGTAAAACGTAATTTAATTTCCTTTTGAATGTAAAATATATATTTTATGTACAATATTTATCATTATTTAACAGTTTAAGTTGACTGGCTGGTATTTAACACAACAATATGATTATCAATATACACGTAAATATCACACTCGGTAATTGAAAAATCAAAATAACTATCTGTTTACTAACACAATTTAATAACACAATGTTCACTTCAAAAGTTTTACTAATGTAGAAGTTATGTTTACTGTGCACGTGCGCTAAGAGAAAAGTGCCGAGGAAAGAAAGGGAGAGATAGAGAGCGTCTGTAGTGGAGCATATACAGTATGCGAAAGAGAGAGGGCATGTAGACGCGAGCGAGTGAGAGAGAGCGAGAGAGAGAGAACACGTGCCAGTAGAGAGAGAAGAAAGCGCGCGCAGAGTGGGGATGTCTCCGCTGAGCCGCCGTATGTGTGCGAGAGAGGAAGCAAGAGACCGCAGGGTGGGGATGTCTCCCCTGAGTCGCCGTATGCGTGCGAGAGAGAAGGCAAGAGACGGCAGGGTGGGGATAGCCAGACATAATGGCGCCGTAACGCATTCCAACCAATTCACTCCGTCCCATAAGAAGTTATCACTTCAAAAAGATGAATGAAATGAATGAAACTAAATGAAGAGTTTGCATTAGCAGCTTTATGCGGTCCTCCAGTACACGTTTCTTCTTCGGAAGCATTTTTCGCAGAAGTAATTTATAATTTTGAAAATGCCTTTAATACTGAAGCAATACTAAGTATTGTTTCAAATGAATTTAGTCAATCGACTAACATATTACTAACTACTGATACTAACATAAAAAGTAAAATTAAGAAATGTTGTATTGCTTGTTGCAAGTAGATTTATCCTGATTTATTGGAAGAACTAAAAGCTTTATTTGAAGCGTTGATGTATTATACTTTCACAAACGCTGATTCATTTTTGAAAAATATTGATATATGTACGGCTGAAACTCGTAATGAAAGTAAATAGGGTCATCCAAGTATCTGCTATACTCAGCCATTGTTATGTAAATCTAAATTCTTAAAACTAAGTATACTATCTGTTTACTTTCCGCAATTGCGAACTATAAAACGATTATTATATGAAATAATACGTCTTTATAAATTAATGGAAAATATTGATAATGCGTTAAACAATAGCGATGTAAATGAATTAAGGAAAATTATATTGGATGCTGATATTGATCCCATCATATATTTCTCATGAGAATAAAACATGTTTAAACAAAGCAGAAAACAAGAAAATGTATCATTTTGGAATCAAAGAGTATACAAAAATAGATATGGATATTCACCTAAAACTCCTTGTGTTTTATGCGAAAGACTATTTTGCTAAAGAAAATTAGTACCCGTTGACAGATATAAAGCCAAAATGAATATTATTGAGCAATCACTTAATATTAATATTGATCGACAATATGATTACTGGACAAAATTAAAAGCTATTTAAGATTCTCAGACTCTTGATAACAATTTGGTTTGTAAAAATTGGAATAATGAATAAAAACAATATTCTTTGCCAACAACTTGTATTTTAAATAATCTTTAAGTTCGGCCTGTTCCGGATGAAATAAAAAAATTGAATATATATGAAAAAATTTTAATACAACAAGTTATGGCTTTCCAGACTATTGTTAAAATGGAAACGGTTATGAATAAGAATTAACCAAATTATGTTAAAATAGATAAGGTTGTGGGTAGAACTTTTCATTTGACATTACCAATAGAAGAAACTTTAAAAAACATTTTTCCCGATACTAATCCGTTGAATATTAATCATGAAATGTTTATTTTGATAAGGGGTAATCCGACGAAAGGAAAGATAATTTGGGAAAATTATGTAGATATTAATAAGGTATGGAAAGCTGTACATTGGTTGAGAATTTGAAATCCTTTGTACAAAGATATCGTAATACCGACTTGTCCTGAAAAATTATTGGATATTTTAGATAAAATAGAATTAGAATACAAAGTTACAAAAAAGAAAAAAAAATGATTTCGAAAATGTATCAGAGACTCAACAAAAATTAGATATACATAACGAAGTTAATACTGAGAAAAATAAGCCATTTGAATGCGCTATTAACTTAAAAATCACAATCAGATTCATTTTATGAACAATATACAATTTATCCTTTGTATGCTAAGAAAATTAACGCAATTGATACGAAACTGTATCAAATGTTGAAAGTTTCCGCACCAGCTTTAGACTATCGTACAAAAGATTTAGATTTGAAATGCTTTCCTGATCTTTTTCCTTATAGAGTGCATTGTCAATATGATGAAAATCGATCTGTAAATTTGAGAGAATTTGATTTTATGAAATCTAGATTAACTCCCAAACATTCACAATTTAGATTAAACATACAATATCTTTTTTATTTGTTATTCAATAATAATATTCGGCAAATTAATGCAGAATTTTTTTTTATAAATTACATGTTGTTAACCCGCGTTTTACATATACGGTAAAAGATAGATCAATTAGGTAAAATGGGTTCAAATGTAGAAACTATTTTTGCACGTTTACGGGAGACCGAAGCATTTTGGAAAAAAATCAGAAATAATTTAGAATGCACGATGAATGAATTCGGACCAGTAACATTTTTTGTAACTTTGAGTCCTGATGAATGGTGAGCAATGAATATATACGCAAAGTGAATTGTTAGGAAAATGATACAAGATCTATAAGTGAGCTTATAGTAGCTGATCCTGTATCATCTGCTAGATATATTCTTAATAAATTTAAAACAATGTTAGCTTACACACTATCTTCTGCTTATCCAAATGGTAAAGTAATTCATTATTATTATGCTTGTGAATATCAAGGTAGGGGTTTGCCGCATTAACATTGTTTGTTTTGGATTCAGGATACGCCTGTTTACGGTAAAGCGTCTAATGAAGAGGTTCAAAAGTTTATTTTGAAACATATTATTTGTAGAATACCTGATTAACGCGTTTCTCCAGAACTTCATAGACGTGTCATGGCATATCAACAACATAAACATAATAATTATTGTATAGGCAGTAAAAAACATAAACGGGTTTAAAAAAGATTTGCCGTTTTGGATTTCCCAGACCAATTACACAGAAATGAATACTAAGAAAGGTATCAGTAGCATTGGCTAACAGAAGAAAATTGAAAACTAATAGTAGATTTATGATTTACCGAGAAAATTAGAAGAATAAAATATAAATGATTATATTCCTATATTGTTAATATAATCCGAGAGCCCGTGACAGCAATGCGTGACCCATTTCGTTACATATGGGAAACTGTTTTCCGAAGATGGCATATCTATATAATTTAGGAATGCTTGGTCTGGCATGAATTTAGTAGTGCAACGCTTTTCTAGGGTGTATTATAATATTTTGATTTTTAGCCAAAATCATGACTACTAGTATGTATTATTGACATACCAAATTGCATAAAAAAGTTGTTCTAGCAGATTGTAAGCGGTTCTAAATGGGTCTAGCAGTCGGAAAACCTTGTCGGAAAAATGAAATAGTTTGACTGAAATCATCCTTACTGAAACTTTTTTTATAAACAATATATAATATATAATGTTACAAAAATTCGGTCTGGCAAAGTTTATGCGCGCCGTGACGTGCGCCGCTCAACTCTGCCGGCTTATCACGCCCTCACTGGATGTGATTATAATCCTGCTTAAAACAGATCAAGTTGACTAATGAAATGCGATTGGCATTATTCTCTAAAACGTACAAGTTCATAGATAAGGATAAATTATTTCATGTAAACGCGAAGAACTTTGATGCAATTTCATGTCTACCGATACAAACACATGTTGATAGCAGTAGTCATGAAATGTACTAGGTTATAAGTGTCGTATTTGAATGTAAAACCACTTATTAGCCATTATATCATGTTTGTTTCCTACATATCTCCTAGTAGAAGGTCAGGCCCATTCTAACACTTTACAGCTTCTTTTTTACTATAACGAGGTATCTTTTTACTGTATTGAGATTGTCGAAGTCCGGATCAAACATTAATATTTTCATATTTTAAGGTTTAAAATGCAAATAAGGTAGCCTTAACATACATATAGGACTTTAAAAGTATTTTACATTGCAAAAAATAATTGATCATAACATAGCATATTGCCAGGAGATTAAAGGTGATAGAAATTGAAAATGCAAAGGGTTAGAAAAAATTGATATACATTTTTAAAGTCAAATTATTAATAATAATAACTAGTAATATTTACTGTCACAAATGAATCAACTTCAAAGATGAATAATTTACGAATAAATAAAATAACAACAGAAACAGTTAGAATACAAAATAAATCTTATAAAGTTTGTAGTGGAATTTTCCACCACGGTCAAACCATAGAATCAGGACATTATACAAACATGATACGTCAAAATAATGAATGGATTGCGATAAATGATGGCGTTGTTAAAGAGAGATCATGGCCAAGAGGATCAAAAGATGTTTAAATACTATTTTTAAAAGAATGTTCAAAAAAAAAAATTTTTTTTTGATATGTTAAATAAATGTAAGGCTATAAAAATACTTAATTTATTCGTTGTTCTTAAAAACTAATAAACGTCAAGTAGTTAAACCTAAATAACTGCTTACAAGTGTAATAGTTTTTCATTACTTTTGAATAATGTTTTTGCCTATACAATATTTGTATATAAATAATTTGCGCATATCTAAAATCTAATGTTTTTTTTCGAACAATGTTTCTTTACAAACGACAAGTAATAATTTAGTTACACTATTTTATCATTCATAAATGAGTACAATACTTAATATAAGAGATCAAATCATGAATACGGTTAAAAAAATTACATTATCGTATAATTAAAGCACCTCTGCTGGTTTAACTATTTGTAATTTTCTAAAAAAAGAATTCACTTTTTCAGTGACTTTCTTCGACCTTCCTCTTATTTTCTCATGAAATATATTCATGTACCGCATTCGTAAAAATTCCAGAAAACATGGCACTTTTTGTGGCCACAAAAATAAATCAAATTTGTCAACAAGTTTTGATTCCATAAAAAGGGAGTACTGACATTCGCTTTTTGTTACTCCACCATCAGCATCATTTTCTGTAACTGATTCTAAAAAATGATTAAACAAATAAATGTTCAGTCTACATAGTACATTAAAAAGTAATACTAAAAATTATCATTTTCTGTAACTGATTCTAAAAAATGATTAAACAAATAAATGTTCAGTCTACATAGTACATTAAAAAGTAATACTAAAAATTATTATTACCTATCATCAGAATTGTTGGATGGTTTTCTGACAGGAGTACCTCACTGAGATCTGAATTTGTCTAAAAATATATTAGTTATAAATATATGCTCGTTGATTACAATAAATTGTCTATCGCAAAAACTTACCGGTATTGTTAAAAATAAATTACTGAGTTCTTCATTAAAATATTAATTTTATTACAGAAATGTATTGTTCTTTTTCTGTAGTAATTTCGTTAGTGTCTATCAATTGTTTCAATGTCCCATAGGCTAACAGAGTCGGAAAACCATTTTTTTCCTTTTTCTTTTCAATTTTGAAACCTGCAGCTAGTCAAAAATTCGAAATAGAGTATCATGTAAAACGTGTCTAGCAAACAAGGCTACGTCATTTCAATGTCTTCAAATTTTGGTGGGTCGTTTAAATTGTTTAAAAACAATCTCTGTAATAGAAACGAATTAAATATTACCTCACATAATTTGTTAAAAGTCTCCTTGTCTTCATCTTCAAATTCTTTGAATCGTAATAAAAACTAACGATCTTCTTCTGCCGAATCTTCAGTGACATCGTTGCTGTATGACAAAGGTTGCCACTGCAAACACCCCATTTCTAGACATTTTACCAAGTTTTGACTCTTTTGAAATTTTTAAAATATTACTTTAATTACTTGCACCCATGTGTGGCCTATTTAAATAATTGTTGCGGTTTTTCATCTTCGTGATAGCGGTTGCCTTTCCTTTACCTTACAGTCCATCATTCCATGTATCAGCGAAAGTATCTGGGAATTTCTCAACCAATATTTCTGCAACATGTGTAAGTACGTCAATGGGTATGTGGCTGCTGACCACTTTCAACTCATTAACGATCTTATTTAATTTTTGAGTTCTTTTTTCATCGCACTCATTTTTCAACTTTTGCAGTAAGTTGTAATCCAGTTTAGGCCATGGTATTTTAAAACCCTTGAACTCTGTATAAGACTTTAAAATAGTTGACAAATATTCTTTATCAATTTTATCATTGTCATCCTCTTCCACTTCAGCATCAGATGTTTTAGATTTTTTGGCTAGAGGAGAACATACTTTAGTGTTGTTTATGGCGTTTTGATTGTTTTCATTATCCGGCTCTGAGATTTTTCATTCATCACTGTCTTACAGAATCATAAGAAGTTCATCTGCTAAATAATTCAACGTCTCATCGTCCTCGATAGGCATACCATCTGACTCTGCAACTACCGATAAGCCTTTTGTTTTCAACATTCTGTTTGCTTGTGTAAGCAATTTTCCAAGAATGCTATCCCTGACATCTTCTTTACTGAATCTAATCTTCGATCTTTTCGCTCTCGACAAGTTGCAGACTGTAAATTCGTACGCCATCTGTAACGCGATTAAATTTGTTAATTTTAAAGAAATGTTGACTACTTTACTTATGTGCACTTAAGTACAATATAAGAGTTTTTTCAAAAAAAGTGCGAATATATTTAAAAGCTTCTTTTTTCATTCAACAGTTTTAAGCAAGTATTTAAAAACAAATGTTGTACATATATTTACAATTAAAGAAACAATTATATAAAAATATTGATTTTAATGTATTTCATTTTATATTTGTACTCACAGATTCGTTATATGCCATCTCCGAAAAGTGCATATTTACAGAGAAAAACCTAAACGAATTTAATTTTAGATTGTAAAAGTGGATGAGCTGAAATCAAGGATAATAAAGAAAAAACGGAATAGTCCTTATTTAAATTTACGCTGCCTTTAGAATTCGCGGCTTCATAAATACCAAGTTCTGGTAAATATATGATCTCACTACTATCTCCAACGAAATAAACATTGAATCTACTGTCAACTATAATAACTTGTATTTTACAAACTAATAAATTTCCGTACTCGCTCCAACCAATGCAAATTGTCATGTCCTTACCATAATCAATAGTACGATAAGTAATATCCGAACAAATGTATTTTATGGAACTTGAATTTTCCTTAAAATAGGTTTCAATAGCTAAGACAATATTTTCATCGCAATTGGCTGAATTATATTTATAAGTATTTATAATATCCACTAATGATATAAAATCATTTCTATCTGAACTTTGTAGCAGTTCATGCTTTTCAGCAAGTGTCTGGGTAACATTTTGTGCATACCCTCAAACCGCAGTGTCCACAAATGATTCATAAGACCAAATATTTGTATAAGTTCTGGATAATGCACAATATAATGATATTTTGGCCTTAATTTTATTTCTGAAAAGCACTTAATTCCTAACTGTATGTAGTCATTAATTCTATACTGTAAAATTGATATTTGATTGTTAGATATTGCCGGTGCACATACAAGACTACAAATTTCTCGTAAACAAAGAACCATTTGCCAAACATCATCAACGAAATTTTGAATCAAATAAGCTATTGCGATAGGCAATATTAAAACAATAGTCTCAACTGTGAAGCAAACTCATTAATTTTTGAAGTTTATTTCTAACGTTAATATTTGGAATGAATTGACAATTTTCGTGGACTACATTTACATTATTAATACGGAAGTTAAAAAGTGACACTGTAAACCACTTATTTAAAATAAAATATTTTATTACATGCCAAACATCATGTGCAACAATACCTTCCAATAAGTCATGGGCGATGGAAGTCCAAAAATAACGTGGTAATATAATAGTTTATTGATATATGAATTCATCCTTATGCCACAGACAATTTTGTCAGTTTTGTTCTGCTAGCGCAGCATTTTGTTCATAAGTATCTTTACTTCTCAGTATTTTTTTTTCTTGAAATTCTTCCGCAATAACGGCAAAATTCTTTGGTCGTTGAAAAACTTTGCGAAAATCCACCGATTTGGTAGCTACCTAGGTTGTCCCCTACCATTGCCGCAATACTACCTCTAAATGTTATTTTGGTTGGTACATCAATCGTGATTCCATTAACTTCCAAAACTTTAATATCAGCAATACATTTTTTTTTAATTTTTCCCATGAAAACTTAGATATATATTTTTCTCAACAAAGATGTATTAATTTTATATTCTTAACTTTCGATCGCACAAATTGTGGCAAATGAAGCAAAATAAAATACATTCCTATCATCTTGAATTTAGTTGTTGAAGCACATAATGGATTGCAAATTTCAAAAGCATCTTGAAATACAGCTTATTGTAATATATTGTTTTGTCTAAGAAATAGATAATGTATCATTCTACTAATACCTGTAGTATCGTAAAAGCCTTCTACATCGTTGGAAAAATTAGAATTTGTGTAATACTTAAAAACATCGTCATTTTTCAGCATAATTGGGACGTAAGAGTAGAAAAAAGGCGTTTCTTTTCCACAGTCTGTAATCGTTACTTGAACCGGTTTTATGTAATTGGGACTACTTTTAAATAATAAATTATGATAGTACGTGTTTCGTAAACTTCCTTTTGACGGGTCATAAGTACTAAGAATACTGTTATAACTATGAGAATGCATTTTCAAAATATTTCGTTTTTGATCTTCAGAAAAGTTACTATTTAGTAAAGTGATTTCAAATTGTTTTTTGATCATGAAGTTTTTGATGTGTATTATAATTAACCTTTTTTTGAAATTTTAAAGCACGAAAGTGGCAAGCATACATTTTTAATAAGGAATATTATATTCGGGGAAATATGATATAAATGAGAAAGGTATAAGGGACACTTGAAATATTCTTGCTCCTGAATAAACAATTAGGTCTGAAAAAAGAAAGTATTTGTTTATCGTAAATTTTGATGCAAATAAAATTTCATACATAATTTATTTACTTATACTACTTATTTATTATTATACTTAAACATAGAACAATTTTTTTTAATGGACGTGCATAACACGCTATGTTACTTCTGAGCCTTACTTAAGGATCTTAGTGCAAAAAGTAACTAGAAATAGCATCTCTCAGCATGTTTGTGGCGACGCGCCACTTTACCCATAGATGAGATCTAAATAATTTTTGTTATTCTTTTAGCATTAAAGTTTTTCACTTTTCTATACAAGAGAGTATGCACACCAACGTCCTTGTGTTTCTAATCACCCATATCAAGCTTTTGTTTGATTCATTAATAAAAACCAACATTTTTATATAATTATCTAACTTGAATTTTGAAATTTCAGATTAAGTATAATTAGTCATCAGCGATAAGATGCGAAATTATACAACGATATGATTATCACAAAACGGTACGCGATTTCCTTACGTACGCGAAACGGTATGCGATTTCCTCGCGTACGCGAAACAATACGCGAAAAACTCCCTACTACAAAACTTCGTTTCACGTATGCAAGGAAATCACGTACCGTTTCGCGTACGCTCTGCTCACCGTATAACAGACCGTATGATTATTATACTAAGAAAACATTTCTTATTAGCTATGAACCACAACCTTAAAATTGTCCGTAGCAATAGCAGCACGTGCTGTGTATGTATGTGTACACGATCGAACATAGCAACTTATTCTGCCAAAAAAGGGTTCTTTAAACATATCGTGTCGGCACTAATCTCGCTCTCGATCACTCAAAGAACCACTTGGATAACAATTGAAAACTTTTCAAGTCTCAATTCAATAAGTACTTTATTATTTCTCTACTCCGACCATTGTTCTTTTCCGCAAGTAAATCCAACGGTTATCAAGAAATTTCAATATGGCGTCGGCGTTTCCATTACGCGCCTACGACGCCAATTTAAGTAGGTCACACAAATTTTACACGAAACAAGAAAAACACATACGTGAGACACTCGCGAGCATCGTCATCGCAGCAGCCGCAAGAAGCAGCATTTCCCACCACAACGTATTCCTACAAAAATAGAATTAGAGGCGTAACGACAAAACGCGCTCTAAGACGAAGATCACCCGAAAGAATGGCTAACGCCAAGAAAAAAATGACGGCGACGAAACAAAAATATGTCACTAAACTAGTCGCGATATTCCTCACGAAAAGCGACGGAAATCAAAATAGCTATGCGAAGAACAAGCATCAGCCGAGTATGCTCTCCCGCAAACGAATCGAGAAAAGATACACATGACAGTACGCAGGCGACGAAAAGCAGCAGGAGAGCTATCACAAGACGCTTTTCCTAAAAACTGAAAGTAATAAAATTTTTACGCGATCACGCAAAGTCGAGAGGAAAGTCGTGAGAATATTATGCACTCCTTGTTTTGTTGAGGGCAGGATAGGTTGAGTCAATAAAAAATACACAAGTTTCGCTTACGCTAAAACTATATTCTGGAAATATTATTCAAAGAGAAAAAGATAGGTTAACACAATAAGCGATCGCTCGAGATGCGCTCAGTCGAGACGATGCTTGAACACTGAAGACCGACAAGCCCCCGCACTTCGTCTTATTTTTATCCTCAGCCAGGGTCCGGCGACTACCTGGCTCGGCTATACCTGGTCCGCTCCGCCCGTATCGCATTATCCGTGAATTCACGTACGAGGCACGCGAATACAATAAAATAATACCAAAATTCTTACAGCTAGCACATCTCAACACTCCTAATATGGAAAATCAACGCTACAGATTCTCCAGTATATAAAGACCGGGAGCAAAAGGGTGCTGGTCGTCAGTTTTCCTGAAGTCGCTTTACAAGCCGAATCACTGCCAGTCCCCAAACCAATAAATCCGAACCAGTTAATATTGAATCGCTACCAGGCTGTCCAAGTTGTATAAGTCACTAAGACATACCATCCTCTCCCGTCACTAAGAGGAGAAACGACACATCAAGTCGCTCATCTGTCTGCACCTGCTCGAAGGAGGAACGAGCCGAAGGGATCCGAGACGCACACCAGCTTGACCGCACTGAACCACCGACGCCAGGCTCTAGGAGCGACAAGGATCCACAGCTGCAACCTCCTGCCGTTCACATCTCTACACACACACACACACTTACGAATTTAGACACTACAAGGTACTTTTCTCTAACACGTGTGAAATACATTATATTAGTTTCTTTAAAACTTAACCCCGTCTAAGTGATTTCGTTATCCAGCTCACTTTCCCGAAAGGCAGTGACCGCATCTGCGGTAGCCAAAAGGGATTTCTTTATAATGCTAAATAAATAATAAATAACAGCAGATAGGAACTCGAATAAAAGTAAGTATATTGGTGAGTTGCATTCATTCCGACGTAACAATCAGTTACGATTTTACAACGGCGGTAGCATGTTCACAACGACCGTAGTATGTTTACACTGAACGCGAGAATCTGACCCCATGTAAAATTACTACGCTAAGAGTAGTTAACTAATCAGACCTACGCTGGGCGAAGCAATTTTACTACCAGAATAGTAAAATTACTAGATTTTCGTAATTTTACGTAGCTGCGAGTAGTAAAATTGCTATTCGTGGGGTCGGAACCTCCTGTAATTTTACTACATTATAGTGATTTTAAAAATTCATTTTTTACAGTGCGTGCACATAGAATTTTAAATTTACAATTTTTAAATTTAGCGCCATTTCAGAGAAAACCAATCTTGTCTCATTTTAGTTAACTTTAATTTTGTAAAAAAAAGAACTGCTTCACATGCAAAAATTAAGTCTCATGGTCTCATTTTGGTCTTTCATATAGCCTTCATAAAGATAAGCGTTTTTGATACCACTTCATTAAATGTATTACATTTGCGCCGGACTCTAAGAAACAATGCATTACAACATTTTAAATTCGTATTATAAAAACACCTTTTACAAGGTAAAATGTTGGCAATTATTCGTTAAATGTAAATCTATTTTATTTTGATTAATTTTTATTACGTTATAACAACTCATTAAAAGAGTATGAAATCGGTTTAAAAACATACCTTTTAAAAGGTAGAATGTTGGCAACTATAAGTTTGCATTTCATTGAATTATTGGTTATTATTTAGGAAATATATATACGAAAAATCCTAAAATATCCTATTTAGGAAATATATATACGAAAAATCCTAAAAAGAATCAGAAATGTAGGGAAGAAGTCCTGAGAGGGCTGGACAAGTTGACTTTCGATGATGAAGACGAAATCGACGAGGAAATAGTCCAAAGAATAATGTCTAGAACTAATCGTGTTCTTGATAAGGATATACAACTAGGTGACTTTGTTCGTGAAACAATCCTTAGAATTTTTTGAAATAAGTAACTTTGTTGCTTGTACCTGGGCTCAGTTGGGAAAGTGGATTGCTGAAGAGCAGATTTCTTATTTCACTAACGAGTCTTAACATTATGATCGTCCATTAAAAAAGAAATTAATTAGTTGTAAGTTAATTATTTTTTCTTTGTTTAATATTATTTAATAATTTCTTTTTATAAATCATCAGGAAACAAAGAGAGGACCGGGAACATGAAAGAACATTCGGTTCTCATAGGCGATGGAACATTGTGCAACATCATCTTGGAACAAAGAGAGGACCGGGAACACGAAAGAACATTCGGTTGTCATAGGCGAAGAAACATTGTGCAACAGGTAAAACGGTCACGACTTTTCTCGGTCCTGGAATAATCTTATTATAGAAAAGCAGTGAACATTTACTTAATCTGTGTCGTAATTTTGACGACAGATGTTAAATAAGTTTAGTTTATTATTTTTATAATGATTTTTTAACTATAGTTGTTCAGGTCCGGGATACCAGGTAGTGAGGATTCATTTGCAAATAAAAAGATTTTTGTTCTTTATAACAAAAAGTAAATATATTCAAATAATTATGTTTTAGAATATTGCATAAATATTGCATATATTCTATAATATTACATAAATCAAATAAGTTAATCCGTTTTGATTCTTACAAAAATATATAGATATACAGATACGTTTAAGCTTGCGTTATCTGATAGCTCGTGTTTGAAAATGTTATAAGTTTGAATTCGGTAACGAAATTTTTCTAAGTTAGTTTTGTCATGAATTTGAAAATTTTACAAGTATATTTTTACAAATATAATTATTCTTGAAATTTTATAAGTATAGAATTGTTTGAAAATATTCTAAGTGTTTATATTCCAGGCATAAGTTGCTCAGGAGTTTTGACTAGGCGCTTAAATTGCGCTGGAGCTAGTGCCTTCCGACTGGCCTTGCAGGTCCTTATATAGGCCTGGGAGAGAGCGGGGATCGCGCCGCCTAAATTACTCTCACATTCATACATTCACACTTACATTCACACCTATATACAAAATCGATTCATACAATTAACTATAATGTGCGCACGCTGCGCCGCTTCTCCTTCCTTGCGCCGCTGCGCTCGCCGCTAGATATATACATATATACACGCACGCTGCGCCGCTGTTCCTACTCTTGCGCTGCTGCTTTCTGCTACCGCTCGCCGCTTGCTGACTCGTGGCGCTGCTGTAGTTGCGCTGTCAGCTGTAGCGTGGGTCTAGCCGACAGTGGGGAAGCGCGATACTCGCGTATATTCTAAAAATGTATTTATATAAAAATTTTAGTTTATTTTTAATTTTGTTAATTTTTTAAAGCGGAGCTTTACGGGGCGTTACACAGGATAAATTGTTTTTACAACTGTAACATGTGCATCGTTCGATTTAAATTAAAAAATTAAATATAACAGTTAAAATCCATGATATAATAAAGAATGATTGGCAGATCTCATTTAAAAAAAAACATGGGATCGCATTGTTGCATGTGAAGAAGAAATAAAGATGTGCATGAACAATAATATAATGTTCAAAATTTTTAACAGTAACAGAATTCGTGTGAAACACAAATGCTGTATAATCAGTGGTGTGTGGAATTTTATGAATACACAGAAACTCATATTTCTATGATGAAATAATCTTTCCTTAAAATGATGAGTTTGAAATAGGAAGTTGAGAGCGTTTATGTTGAGCTTCTCAGAAATAAGAGAGATGTAACCAAGATATCTAGCAATTTAGTCCATTGCGGAACTACGATAACTTTCTCTCCATTTTCTACAACACTGTTAACAACATCTAGAACTGCTCTGAGCTAGAGAAAAATAATTGCATTTAATAAAAAATATATTTAACTATTTGAATAAAATTTATAAAGGCCATGACATTACCTTAGAACTTCGTCTGCCTTTATCAAAAAGACGATTAGTTCTAGACATTACTCTTTGAACCATTTTTCGTCTATTTCGTCGTCTTCATCATCGGAAGTCAACTTGTTCAGCTGTCTCATACTTGACAAACTATTCATTGATTTCATAACTTTCTATGATATAAAACAAACATTACCTTAATACTTCGTCTGTCTTTATCAAAAACACGATTAGTTCTAGATATATTGTTACAAATGAATATTGTCTAAGCAGTTCGTTGAGCCTTACCTGCGACTCAGACATAAGGCTGATTTTCAACAGATCTTACAGATTGAACAACTTTTAGTATTAATTGAGAAAATCGCGAATGCAGTAATATAATATTGAGTAGAGGTTTCAGAATAAATTGGAAAAATATACGTAACACACACGCGCTGATGGCAATGAATGCAATGATCTTGTGCCTGATACTTGTTATGCGCACAAGAATGTTAGAACGAGATGATTAATAATTACATGAACCGCCGTGCGTCCTAGGATCAGTCTAGAAGGAAGAACCCCGGGTGCACTGAGTTAGTAGTAATTAAAATTTAAAGTAAAGTATTTAGCTATTTTAAACACTTGTAAAAGTTTTTTCTATTATTAATTGATAAAGCAATTTATGCGTATCAGTTAAAAACTTATACAAAATATAGAATATTTTTTATATTATTGCGATTAGCTATAAACGACGCAATTTAAAGCGCATCTACCAACAAACTCTTTGTAACACAAAAATACTTGTTAATTTACTTTGTTAAAGGAGAATATATGAAATTATTATGCAACATACGCACTAGAAAAAAATGGACTGAATATATTAATTTTTATACTTAATTTAACATAATTTAAGAAGGATTTCATTATTGTAATATTCTCTCACTAACTAGTATCATGGACCTCTATTCATATAATAATATAAGTAAATTTAAAATCAATTTTCTATTTTTGATCTGTCGTCATTATTACGACGCAGATCAGTAAATGTGCATTACTCTTCATTAAAAAACTAAATTATGTACAATAGAGGGCTCAGCACGCCTCCCTGTGGTACGCCCTTGAAAGTTGCTCTAACATTATCTTCCAGACAATCGGCATGTATATATCTACTGTGCGTGAGGAATTTCACGAACTCTATAACCGTATAGGAACAGCCCAGCTTAGCGAGTTCGGCTAGCAAAATGTCAATATTGACGTTGTCGAAGGCTCCTTTAACATCGAGAAAAGCGGCCACGACATTTTCGCCTTCTAGAAGCGCTTCATCCACTTTCAAGGTTAAATTTAATAAGTTGTCAGTGCACGAGCGCCCCTGTCTGAAACCATGCTGACTGTCTGGGAGCATGTCTTTAGTCTCGACCCACCACTGTAAACGATTCTTGTGCAGCGATTCGAAAAGCTTACACAATGAAGACGTCAGGGCTATTGGCCTTAGACTCTTGCCGTCGGGTTTACTAATGAAATGCAAGAAGGAATGTCTCCAGCTTTCAGGATAACTTTTACTGCTATGAATCTGATTAAAAATATCTAGTAGAATCAAGTCATATTGAATCGGTAATTTTTTAATAATAAAATTATCAATTCCGTCTATACCGGGAGATGATTTAGTATTTTTTGTTTCAAGTGCAGCATTGAATTCAGCATACTCAAAAGGTCGATCAAAAAAGTCATTAGGTACTGAGGTAGGCGAAATCGTGGGATTAGTTTCGACCCAAGGAGGACATATTTTATCGAACGCATTGGAAACTAATTCTTTTTGCAAATTCTGAGTAGTATTTACATTATAGTTTTTAATCCAACTATTTTTGAGTATTTTACACGTATTCCACACGTAATTTGGATCGTAGTTAAATGAAATTGTATTGGCAAAATTAATAAAATAAAGTTTCTTTTTTTGCTTGAAGGTTTTTCTGGTGAAAGCTACGCTTTTTGTATAACTAATCAGGTCTGATAAATTATTAGACGTCTTCCATTTTTTCCATGCGGAGCTTCTGAGTTTTTTCGCTTCATTACAATTGTCATCCCACCACGCAACGGGATTCTTAACAGTTTTAGTCGAATTTTCTTTTTTATAATTTCTCTTAGGAGTACAAGATTTAACTGTGTTAGTGATAAGGTCAGTGAAAAAAGAATACTTTTCAGTGGTACTGAAACTATCATATTCATTGCTGTAAAATTGAGTTATATTATCAGTAAGTGAGCGAGAAAATTCGGCCCATTTAGTTTTAACAGTATAAAGTTTAAAAGAATTCTTTTTGTACTGACACTTTTCCAAAGAGACGTTGATGAACAGAGGAAAATGATCAGAACTCCAGGGGTCGTTGGATGCTCGAACGTCAATTTTGTCAGAAAGATTCATAGTTGAAAGAACAAGGTCAAGGTTAGATGTATAATTACGACTCAGATCTACGTACGTTACCGTATTTTCATTATGCAGAAATAGGTTAGATGAGTCGATTACATTTTCCAGCCTTTCACCGTTTCTGTCAGTGGATGAGCAGTTCCATAAAACGTTGTGAGAATTGAAGTCTCCAACTATCAAAGTGTTAGTATTAGAGATGATCTGAGCGATAACGTTCCACTGACTTTGAGTCAGGGTGACTCCTGGAATTCTGTAGCACGCAATTATTTCAAAAGCAGGATTAACATTTGTAACTTTGATGCCACACAGTTCTACAGACTGATCAGGAGAAACCAAATTTTGGATTTCAATAAAGCCAATGTTTTTGCGTATAAAAAAAACGATTCCTCCTCCTCTTCCGTGTTGGCGATCTTTTCTCAGTGTGAGAAATCCCGGGAACTGAATGCGGTTATTGCTGGTGAGCCAGGATTCCACACAGACGATGATATCAAATTGGTTGAGTTTTGATTGAATTTCAAGCTGTTTACTCAAAATACTTCTAGCATTCCAGAACATAATTCTCAATGTATAATTTTCTAACATGATTTTATTTCTTATATTCTCTCTTTTTAATTTGCTATTATTTTTTATCTAAACTCAGACGTCAGAGTCAGTTTCACTGAGAGTCTTGAGTATTTTTTTCTTGATTCTTGCAACTCTTGATTTTAAATTATTTTCCGATATCAATGGATATATTGCGTCGAGTAAATTAACAAGGCCTTCCGTGTCATCAGTGAAGGAAGTTGTAATTCCAGAAATATTAGATATACCGTAAGTCTCAGACAAGAATAGAACCAATGCGTTGTAATCAAGAGGGAATTTTTTGACAGCCTCATCTTGAGACTCCAACATGACTTTGACTTCAGATAATGATTTTTCAATGCTATTGTCAGGATCTAGGCTGTCTAGGAGGTTGTCTTCTGCTGCTGTTTTGAGTTTCTTAGCCCGAGGTTTTCTGAAGAGTTTAGAGCTGGTCTTGTCTTGAGCCGATTCGCTTTTGTTTTGATTTTCTTCGATGTTGTGAGACGAGATAGTAGAGGTACTAGAAGACGACGGCGGAGCTGCGCGTTTACCTAGCTCTGTAGCTGTTATTGTAGTCAAAGGAATATCGCTCTGTGTACTAAGTGCCGAGGTACAGGCTTTTGCTATGTGACCTTGTTGTTTGCAAATGAAGCAATTGGCCGATTCCGTGCTCAGGAAAATCCAGTACGAAGATTCATCAAATGTGATTTGTAATGATTCTGGGAGTAAATGCACGTCTTCTTCTTTAATATAGACTTGTCTTCTAAATGACATGATGTGGGCACGACCAGCCTTACTAGAGGAGGCTTTTATATGATGCATTTGAGAAACGACCGTTATACCTTTATTCTTCAAGTGTAAAAGAATTGTTTCGTGAGGAATGTGGGGGCTAACGTTGGAGATAACAACGCATTTGTTTTTTTTTCCAAATACGGTCGTATATTCAGCACATGGTGATTAACAATTACTTTTTTCTGTCCTAATTCATCAGCAAGGAGTTTATTACTCAGATAAATGCACACTCTGTTGCCGGAAATTTTCGAAATAAATCTGACGTTGGAGAGGTCTGTAAGTTTCTCGATGCCGTCCAGGTAGTCGTCTATAGTGCATCCTTCAATGGAATCGAGAATGATGGCGTGGTCTTTGGAGGGAACTGGTGCGGTTGAAACAGCTCCTGCATACGTTGCTTGAGCTGGGCTTGATATACTTTGGTTTGTAGGGTCGGCAGGACCCCTAGTATTAGAAGTCATGCTGGCCTCGTTGGAGATTTGTTTCATAACCTGACTGCAAAATGCAGTCAGGATTAGTTAGCTTTACACAGTAACACTTCACAGACTAGGCACCAAGTCACGTTAGAATTATGACGAGAGTAAGTCTGTATCGCCAGCGCGAGCGCGAGGTCGCTCCAAATCAAAACACGTCTGCTCGGGACGAAGGTTCAGGTGATACTCCTAAGATAACTAATGCTACTAATATCGAAGCAGCTTTCTTGGGAATCCACGATTTTTTCAAAGAAGGCGAATGGTTGACGATTTTCGGACATTCCATTCACAGCGCCGGTTATGCTAATTGTTCGACAACTTATTGGGGTGGACAACCCGATAACAAGAACCAGAATCAGAACTGCGGAGCACTTCAATGTATCAGCGATTACCAAAAATTTACACAAGTCTGTTTGCATCTCACAATTTGTTGATGACATAACCCTATATGTAAAATCTAAATCTGTTAAATGGGCGAAAAATACTATTGAAAAAGCCTTCCGCACTATATCCGCCAATCTGAAGGAAAAAGGTTTAGAATTAGCTACAGAAAAAACCCAACTAATGCACTTCAACAAGAAACAGATCCATCCTGGTTCCATTTCTATCAATGTTCAAGGAAGTACAATAAAATCTAGCGAAACTGTTAAATTCTTAGGGATACACTTAGACTATCAATTAACGTTTGAAAATCATGTCAATCATCTCGTCTCGAAATGTAATAAAGCGCTGAACATTATAAAATTTCTTTGTGGCACGTGGTGGGGTTCTGATCCTGAAACGCTAGTAATATTTTATAAAAGTTACATTCGATCTATAATCGATTACTGAAGTTACATTTATTGCCCACATAAAGCCAATCTCTTAGAAAAAATTCAAAAAATTCAAAATTCTGCAATTCGAATAGCACTAGGATACAGAATCAGCACTCCTACTAACGTTATGCAAGCCGAGTCAAAACTTGTACTATTTACACACCGAACTAAATACCTATGCGACAATTATCTTTCCAAAGTAATGTCCAACACAGGATCTCTGTCCTACAAATGTATACAAATCTATTATAGCAGACTTATGAAAAAACCTCCTACGAAAATTAGAATTCTGAGTCAAGGTATCTGTGATATTATGAATATAGAAAATCAAATCATAAAAAACGCTAAGTATAATTCTTATTGTTATAACTACGAGGCCATTACCGCTAATGTTACCATCAACTTAGAATTTAGTAAAAAAATTAAGGATTCAGCTGATCCCAATGGTGTACTCAATCAATTTCTGGAAGATAACAACCTTTGCCCCCTCTTTACTGACGGCAGCAAGAGTAGTAATAATGTAGCCGTTGGATCGTCAGTTCACTGCCCTACTCTCTCACTAAATATCAAAACCAGCTACAGCCAACATATGTCGGTTTTCTCTGCTGAATGCGCGGCCGTGGCTAAGGCTCTTGAAATAACGCTCGAAAATAATCTAACTAACGCGGCAATTTTTTCCGATTCTCTAAGCGCCTTGCAAAGCCTAGCTTCTAAAAGGCTTACAGTCAAAACTAACCCTTTTATCTTCTTATGTAAAAAAATTTACCACCAAATAATTACCAGTAACCCTGACCATTTGCCGAGATTCTACTGGATTCCAGCGCATGTTGGGATTTCAGGTAACGAACAAGCGGATTCACTTGCCAAGCTAGCCTCCCTTAACAACGATGTTATCTCACCAGCTGTACCCTACACCGACCACAAAGAAAGTTTCAAAATGAGTATGCTGAATAAAGCCAAAGAAACATTGTTGACACAGGGTCTTCTTAAAGGCAAAAAGTACTTTGATATCTTCTATCTCGACTCAAAATACCCTTGGTACCGTAGTTGCCGGTTTTCAAGGGCTTACATTGTAACAATTAATAGGTGTAGAGCCGACCATTATGGATTAGCTGAATCCTTACATCGTTTAGGAATAATTAATGATGCTCAATGTAAATGTGGCTATCATAGTCAAGATATCCAACACGTGCTCTGGCAATGCCAGCTCTATGAGGAAGAAAGAAAAGAATTTATTCAAAAACTTAACAAAGTCAAAATATTTTTACCATGTTCAGCCGACATATTGCTATTCTCTCCTCACAGTTTAGCTTGTCAGTACATGTTTGATTTCCTCGACAAATGCAAACTTAATGTATAATAGACCAGAAAGACTATACCCTCGCTTGTTAATGTTAAAGTAATGTAAATAAGTAAGTTCTCTGTAAGCTGAAATAGGCCTCACGGCCTCAAATGCTTAATAAATGAAAAAAAAAAAAAAAAAAAAAAAATTAAAAAACTAAATTCATTTACGCGCATAGATGTATTATATTAGATGTACGATGTACACTCGATGATAAATTCTAAGCAATCAAAAGCAAGATTTCAGAAAAGTTTTATAAAATTTAATTATTGTCGAGTATTAATAAATATATTCAATATAGTCAACATTCCATAAAACTAGTTATAGCTACTAATACACTCTAAAGTCTAGAATACAAATTCGATTACTTTTTTGGAGCATATAAATTATTACTTTTATACTTTTGACGAGTTTAAAAAGAATTAAAGGTACAGTTTATTCTTTTATAAATAATAAAACGTACAGTTTAACCTTTTGCAAAGAATAAATAGCGCGGTATAATCTTTTAAGAAGAATACAATTTTGGCCAACTATTTTCATAGAATCAAGGAAAATCAATGGCAAGTATAATATTTTATACACTGTGCCGTCGGGGAGCAGCGCGACCCTATTATATTGTAAATAACTTGAATGCGTTATATTGTCTCCAATGATTTTTTGTCTGATATGTCTTAGATGCTTGTTTTTGGGTAATATATCTTAAATATTCTAATGAGAACTTTCTAATGATCATAATATTTTCTTCAAACGTCTTTATTTTAGCAAAATAATTATGATCAAAAATTAATTTGGGATGAGTTCTTAAAATATTAGTCGTGCGCGATTCTCATCTTTTTAAGTACAACAATACAAGATATGTCATGATAATAGGTTGCAATAACGTTATTTTCATCAGAAATCAGTGCAATATAATATACTACGCCGCAAATGTCTCTAGACAATATTAATTATGTGCAACTCTAATAGAAAAAGAATGAGAAAGGTGTCCGCTAAGCGTCGCTGCCTTTTACGAAACGAATCGCAGTTACAGAGAGCCGAACGCACGGAGTAAGCATCTATCTACACAAAGATTATGAGGAAAGAGAAGTAGATCGGTGTTTGTTTGAGAAGGCAGAGGCACACGCCGCAGCAGAGTACGTCCGGCTATGTGTAAACATAAAAATAGCCTAAAACAGTGGTGTTTCGGAGCTGCGTAATGCGCACGAACTCTTGCGAATTTATATATTGTGCGCGAATGTGCGTGATTGTGCATAATCGTGCGTTTATCTAAAGACCTTCGCGCTAAATGCTAAATTGCTAGTGTACTTCTTGACCAAATTAATGTGTCTAATATTTAGGAGCCAAACACCTGCCAAGACTCGACGCAAGCACTCGCGTGGATCATTACAAACACGACGTGTGAATTCAAAGAGTAAACTACAGCTTGCTCTACATCAGCGAACATCTTGTGACCCTTGGTTCATATCGGTTAACTCGAAACTAAGCATCAGCCAATTGCTTCAGGACATGCAGGACTGCCACAAAAGAGAAGAGCGAGATCGACACCGGGTTTCACGGAAAATCTATGAACTCGTCTTCAACTTCACGAGTTCTCACCGCTCGAGCTCGACGACGACCCTGTCCCTGCAATGCCGACCTCCACATCTATAGCCTTCTCAACGGCAACTATATGCTCTCTCCAAGACCTCATACCCTTGTTCGGAATGCGTCGACAATGAAAGGCTTCTTCTTCCGTTACAGCAGTTTCGGTTAGCCTTCACATATTAGTGCAGCAAATGACCACTTGGCGCTTAAAAACATCAAGCCGAAAACTGCGCGTTAGACAACGAGAGCACGAGAGCACGAGTTTACGACGGAACGTCTGATCAAGTTCGAGAACAAGGAGGAGACGATAGACGTCAATGAGGATTCGACGCGGCCCCCATAGATCGGCAGTGTTAGAAGTCCGACCAACCTCAAGCTTAGCATATCCGTGACTTCTGGCCACAAATCCAAGCCTACCGCTGCTGTCCGCCAGCATCATTAAGACCTGGAAGAAAATAACCCAACAGTTGATTATGGTTGGCCAAAGAACCTGCTAAAACCGTCACTTTGGCCAACAGCTTACCGTTGGTAAGCATTTCTACCGGGGCATAAATTTACGCTAATGAATGTAGTGAAATCAATTTTATATATGTCAAGCATCAAGCATTAAAGTTCAGCAGGTGAGGTATGATCAGCTGACTAGTGGTTATTAAAAAAAGGTTAATAATTTTCAAAAATATTATTTTAATGGACACTTGCCGTCCGCACATGGCGTGTATAAGTACCCGAGAGTAGCGAGTGCGCTTAACACCGTGCTATGGAGATCGTAGGGTCTGTAGGGTGAGGGAGACCGAGACCAACCAGCCAACCTTCTCCTCGGCGCGTAACTAAGGTGCATCTTGGCATGGCGGAGAAATAAAGCTAAAATTCAAATTTTGTTAAGATCTTTTTTCCTACTATCAATTTCTAATATAGGTGGAAGTAAAAATTTTAAATAATAAAGATTTGAAACACGAAAATTATGCATTAGTTTATAATGGAAGGTAAAATTTTGAAACTGAAAATATTAAAAAACTATAACAGTCAAAATAATAAATTTTAAATTCTAAATTTGAAACAAAAATACTCTAAACTCTTATTATTTTATATTTCCTAATATTTTCATTCAACATTTTCGTTTTAGAAATTGTTTAATTTCATAATTTCAGTTTTTAATTTTTGCCTTTTATGCTTCAATTTTTTCAAATTTTAATTTTTCTAAATATTTACCGCCAAGTTAAATTGATTATTCAATTACTAAGGATCATGAAAATAAAGACGCTAAAATTTTAGTAAACTAATAGAAAAATATAATCTTATTATTATCTAGTAAGCAACGTAAATTTTTATATTATCAAAACAGTTTTCTATGCATATAGTTATTTATCACTGGCGAGAACATTGACGTGATTTTGTTATGTATAAAAACTGAGGCGGACCAAAGCAATACGAGGGCCTGACAGAGAAAGCCGTCGCACAGATATGCGCCTGGATGGCGCAACCTGCCTTGCTCTCTACAGTTTCGCTGCCATGTGCTACTGTAACTACATAGTACACGACTATATGTTATTTTGTTGCGAAATTCACGTTGTTCTTAATTAATCAGCGCGCATTTCCTGTTTATGATTACTCATGAACTATGATTAATGTTCTATGATAGTATCACGACTATTTAATCCAATTAATTAATTAATAGATAGTCTTTCATGAGTATCTCACAATTCAAATTCATTGTTTATGCAATTATTGAATAGAAACCAACTCGATAAAATTATTGTAAAATATTTTCATAGATAAAATTTACCATGTTTCAGATAAATGCAAAAATAACGATAAGTTTTCACTGAAAATCCTTAACAATTCTGTTCTAAAGTTCAATTCAATTTAACAATGAACAATTCGATTATCATATAACTTAGATAAACTAAAAATAAGTCCAATGTGACGTCTCAAATATCTCGTCATTATTTTGTTATAAATATCCATACTTTGTTAATTATAGGCATTAGATAATTCCATGTATAACAGTAGAGATAAGACAAACATGCGTCGGTGTGACACTCACACAAGAATCTCCACGCATAGGTAATACATATAGGGTATTAAATTTTGATTTCCTGCGCAAGCGCCGCCGAAAAGATGAGCGGTAGGATATTGTCTGTTCGTCGCGAAATTCACAAGAGGATTTAGCAAGGTCAGTCTACGACCGACGAGAGCCGGAGCCAGACACGTCACAGTGTCCCCGTACTCTTCTCGTGTCGAATCGTACACGTGCTGTCGGACGTGTGAGTTAGCTCGCAATTATTTTCGAATCGAAAATATTTCACAGCGCTCGATAAACCATATCATTATAAATTATTTTCTCTGATTGCCTATAGTTTACTACAAACATTTAACTTCTATTTTCTATATCGTTCTATGCTCGCATGTGCTTCAGATATACTCTATTGATTACAATTAATAGTATGTCTAAATCTAACCCAAGTGGACGAATTTACATCGAGCAGGATCGTCGACGTACGCGTTATACGGTGCTGTGCAATACGTCTGCGTTAAGGAAAACTAAGGGTAAAAATAACAATATATACTCGTTACTTAAGACCCCCGGATTACGCATTAGCCGAAACGGGGAACAGTTGACAACTGTTTAAGTCATTAGTATCACTTTGTTGGTCTGCATCGATTGATGGGGAGAGGGTTACCTCACCCACCTCAGAAAACATATACGTTTTCTTCACTTCGGTGGTTCTCTCAGAGAACTGAGGTTTCTGCATGATCACACATAGTGTCTCATTCATAAGTGCGTGTATTTGACATATCGTATAAACATAATATTAATTGATAGTTAATCGTTGACGTTCGTTTAAAGAAAATTAATAAGTTCATTTTATTTTATAAAATCAATGTTTTCACGATTCACGAATGACATTTTATACAGGCGCGTGTATGCGTGAATATATACTCTGTTAATTCTAAACATAAAAATAAAACAAAGATGTGATAATAAATATATAAAACAAGGACTTGTACGTATTTGAAATGATATAATTCTATACACATTAGTTAATTAAGGAAAATGAATAGGATGTAGATTTCTTAATTATAAGTTACAATACTATTTAAACAAATATATATATATATATTGCGATTTATAGTGGCAACGATAGAAATGTGATATTATTTTCATGAATAAATACTATTTTTTTTTATGTACTTGACAACGATAGACTTGTCATTCATACCCTTATCCGACAAAACAAATAACTCTGTCTCTTTTAATTTACTACACAAGACATATTTACTAATATTTAAAATTCACGATTAATGAACCTTCAATAGAGTGAATTTTCTATTTCAATTCTTTAACCGTGTTTGTGATAAATGCAACACCCACAGTCCATATAAAATCATAAAATAAACAAAACAAAACATGTTGCAAAACTATATAGTTCTCTACGATAATACTTCACTGTTGAAGTGACATTTATTTAAAAGAGAGGTAAAATAAATTATTGCCCAAATCATTTAAACCAATTAGTTTAGAAAATGGCGGGAGGACAAGATCCCCCGACGAGAGTAGTAATAAATTTATGTGTCGTAAACGCAAAACATTTACGACAGCGATTTGGATTATATGCGCAGATGCATACCACTATAGTTATCTTACACAAAAGTGCAGGAACTTTGAATTTATAAGTGACCCTATTAAAAATAATGACGTCATAAAATGACGCCATTGACTTACGTCATTAAATTACGTTAAATTACGTCATTAAAAGCTACAAATTGGAACCTTTTATGACGTAATTTTATGATGTCATTATTTTCAACAGGGTGTACATACATACTTTTACTCTTAAATACTTCAAAATTGATAAAATGGATACCATTCGGATGATGGGGTACGAAAAATGGGGGCTAATGCCAAAGAAATATTGTTTTTTAATTATTGTTTGTTTGGTAAATTATTAAAAATTGCGACGGGGTGACCGTTGCGGTAGAAATCTCTCTCTCTCTCTCTCTCTCTCTCTCTCTCTCTCTCTCTTCCATGCTACACTCTGCCGGGGCTGTACCACTCTATGAGTTGGTACTAATAGAATTGGAAATCTGTTTTGTAGAAAGGAGAGAGAGAAATAGCAGTCGGATGATCTCCACCAGTTCCCGTCGGAAAGAAAGAGTGAGAGAGAGAGAGAGAGAGAGAGAGAGAGAGAGAGAGAGAGAGAGAGTAGCAGACCATGCAACGCTTTACTGCATAGCTACGCCACCAACCTTACTACTACAATCCCGCCGGTCCACACGCATACACTACGTGTAAATTAATGAAGTATGTATAGCGCATGTGCGCTATTGTATGCGAGACCTCGTGTCGAAATTCGCCGAGGTAATTTGAACACTTGGGTACGAGACCCCCCGGTTGTGCCGAGAGTTAAAGTAGTTTTTTTTTTATATTGTTCGCAACGGAATTTTCAGAGCACGAGACATCACCAGTACGAGAGGAAGAGCTGCTTTTGCCGAGAAAGTTGAGAGTGAGGTATCTGCATGCCTTATTCATAGCTGTACTGCCGGGTATTAGATTTGCTCTAGTCGCGAAGCCATCGTATCGCACGAATGTATGTTTGCCGCCAAATATCAGCCGACGTTCCGTTGTGAACCACATAGTCAGTTAAAAATTAAAGAATTGTGATTTTAGTGTATTAAAATAAAGTGTCATAATTTTTCTCCTGACTTTATCAACGTCCGAATCTCCTCAGGGATAAGAAGTCTCCAATAGCCGGCAACGTGTTTTCTTGGCACCTATATATGCAACATATGCAACCATTTTATCAATTATGAAGTATTAAAGAGTACAAGTATTTAGAAGTACAACCTGTTGAAAATAATGATGTCATTGATGACGTCATAACGTCATAAAAGGTTCTAATCTATAGCTTCATCTAATGACGTCATTATTTTTAACAGGGGATTGCCCTATAATCTGTCCTGAGCACAGTCAACTCAACATAACCTCTAAAATTAGTGATAATTGCACAAATCAAACTTCAGAATTCAGAATAAAATTAGAAGGGAAGTATTAGCTGAAATTATATAAAAAACACAAGATATACTAAACACAGATAAGTATGATATAAAGAGTGATTTTGAACTTATCAAAACTTAAAACATACTGCTTAAATAAATAGTCAATGAAATAAAAGAAGAGAATGACGTACTGAAGGAAAAACTGAAATTAAATCAAATAGAAAGTGGAACTAAAATACTACTGTACACTGATGTTATTAATCTGTTAAAGCCTCAACAAAAAAAAAACCTAAAATAAAAGTGACAATAAATAGTGATAGTGACATTGATATTATAAAGCCAATTGAATGTATAATAACTAAGAAGAAAATCCAAACAAAAAGTTTTTTTCTGAAGAGAAAGAAGAACTGATAATCACTTGTTTTAACAACAATATTGTTGAACCAAAAGTGTACTGAGGGAAAAAATGGAAGGGCTGTACAGCATTAAAAAAGAGGAATGGAATAATCCTAAATTAAATATCGTTGGAATCGACAATTACACTAAAATTAACATAGAAGTTATAGAAGAAGATATTAACGTAAGGAACTACAGTAATTTTACAAGTAAAGGTACAGTTTTATACATATACAATAACAGACACAATAACATTAGTTCTGTCCTAATGGAAGTTTCGGCTGAACTATACAAACCTGTAAAGGAAAACAAAAGTAAAATTTTTGTAGATTATCAAAACTGCAAAGTCTACGATCTGATTAACATTAGACAATGTAACAACTGTACTAGATATGGGCACAGTGAAAAAAAGTATACCAATCTAACTGTATACCTTAACTGCTCTAAGGCACACAAAACCAGTGATTGTGTAAATCCTACTAAGAAGTGCATTAACTGTGTTTACAGTAATAGTAATTATAACTTGAATTTGGAGCCGAATCATTATGCATATGACTATAATCTATGCATCATCCTAAAAAAAACATCGCTAAAAGCGAAACGCTTTGCTTTTCACATAAGGCACTCGCCAATATTTAAAGGTTCGCTGATGTACACACATGCATGCACACATATAGACCCACATACACAAAGTATGCAGATATTCAAATATTGTTGATAAATTCATTAAACTGTAATGGGGTAAGACTTGCTGATCAGAGGAAACATCGTCTTTTTTTCCTGTTCTAATTACCGGTTGTGTTACCAGATAGTATTTTCAATATACTGATATGCTTTATAAAAGAAATTCGTAGTCTTATGAAACAGATCAATTTTTTAGATTCGTCAATTGTATAATCTCAATAAAACTACTCAGTTTCATTCGAATACTTTTATTGATCTGTTGCAGCGAAAATAATATTGAATTTTAATGACGATCGATTTGTGTGTAAAAGATTTTAGGGATCGTAATGTTAATAACATAAGATTTATAAGTTAATGATACGATTAAAAAATAATAATCAACGGAACTTTTTTTGCAATAGCATTATTCCAGCGAGAAAACAGACTAAACTATTCCAGATATATGCTGCACTATAGGATAATACTTATTTAACATGGTGGATCAGTATTCATTTGTTTCTGCTCCTCTCTGCGTGTAACGGGCCTAATCTTTAGTCATGAGAATGGCAACTGCCATCCATCTGTCCAGCAGCCACGGCTATGCCGGAGCCGGAATGGCAGTAAGACACTGCAACGTATGACGGTCCCGCCATCTACGACATGTTGTATCACACTTATGACGGTTTATGTCGCGTTGTTACGGCCTATAGTTTTGGACTTGTTAAATGATGACAGCGCCACTGTGTGCTCTCTCTTAAATAGATGTGTTCTTATCCAAATAGTTTTGAATTCTGTTACTAAGGTTAAATTAGATTTATATTTATCGAGCAAATTATATCATTCTGTGCGTTAAAAGTGTAAACTAATGTATTTTAGCAAATTAATAATTTTTAGACTTTCCGTAAAAGCCATGGAGTTATACTAGAAAATAATGTAAGGTGTGAAGTTGCCTTTGATTACTAATAGTGTTATTCTATAGTTATATTTATGTAGTTTATGATTCGGATCGTTTGTCCAATTTTAATATTGAAGTTTACACTCTATATTTAGTTAGTATTTTAGATTTTAGTTTGTTTTGACTTTCAATTTCAAATTGTAAATTGTATTGCATATATTGTTGGTGCATGATAATACTGTTGAATAGTTATTAATTTTCTCTAATTATTAGTGATATTTGTAAAAGTGTTCCATGTATGCGTCTCCTGTCTTCAATAAAGTACTTCGATGAAATTATTCGATAAGTCATTTATTATAAATTAAAAACAAAAATTATTGTTAAAAACTTTTTCTATTAAGCATTTACTTTGTCGAATTTATTTTATTGTTGCAGGTTCTTCAATGCTTATGATGTTTGTAGCAGATGAATTTTTCTATCAGCCTCTTGACTTGTAACACCCCGTACAAGCTCCACAAAAAATTATGAAGAATAAATTTTTACGCGAGTATATCGCACTCTCTCACTCTTCACAGCAGACTATTCACAGCAGCAGGTAGTAGCAAGAAAGCGGGAAGAGCGCGCAACACACTGCGTACATACATATCGAGCGGTAAGCGCAGCAGCGCGATTATGATAAGAGAAGGAGTGGCGAGCGAGCGGCGGCGCGGCGTGCGCAAAAGAATATAAGTATCTGAATGATTTTTGTACATAGGTGTGAATGTACGTGTGCAAGTATAGATGTGATAGTTTTTTCGGCGCGATACCCGTTCTCTCCGTAGCCTATATAAGGACCCGTATGAGCTATTCGAGCTCACTAGCCGAAGCGCAACTTAAGCGCCAGCGCAACTTAAACGCCTAGTCCCTGCTCTTGAGCAACTTATGCCTTGAGCAGGTAAAAGACTTAGAATATTTTCGAATATTTCACAAACTTATAAAATGTCTGTATCTAAAAATACTTATAAATTCGTTGTGTCAAAACTCATAACGCAACTAACGCTTATCAGTCGAAAACTTAGAATAATTTCAAATCATTTGTACCTAGAAAAATCATGATCTAAAGCCAATAACGCAAAAGTTGAGCGTATTGTCTTACAAATATATTGTATAATCAAAAACGAACATACAAAATTCTTTGTTATAAAGAATATTGCAATTTACGCAATATTCTATTTGAATAGACTAATAATTGAATATATTTATTTTGGTTATTGGAATGAAATAATAAACTTTTATTATTGAAATAACTTTCCACTACCTGGTATCTCGGACCCATAACATATTATAAAAATATACTACTATATAGAATCGAATTTCTATTTGTAATCTGCTGTCAGAATTCAGACGCAGATCAGTAAATGATCATTGCTCTTCTCAAAAACTAGAATCGTATACCCATACAAGACCAAGAGGAGTCGTGACTGTTTCAGACTAGTAAAGTATATTATTTTTAATTTAGTGAAATTATTATTCATCTTGTATATAAATGATTTCGTTGCATTTTATTGCAAAGTATAATGTCATTGATATTTCATTATAGTCAAAAATTGCGTAAAAATTTGTTTATATGGTTAAAATTATGATTAAAACATTGTTCTTATTTTAATTTTTATTATTATTAATATTATTAATTTTTCAATGCAATAATGATTGTTATGTATGATTGTTATAATCAAACAAGGTACTATTACTAAATTATAATAAATAAATTATAATTTAGTAAAAGTACCTTGTTTGATATTTGTTTGAAAAGTCGATTCTGTGATTCAGTAATCAGATATCATTTAGTTAATAATTTACATTTGTATTTTTTATAATTATGAGGCATAGTTACGTTTAATGCAAGCAAGATTAAAGTTTTATCATTTTAGACTTTGTGTTTCTATGCGGTAGTTGTATATGTATTTTATACATATCTATACATATATAAGTGTTCATCAGTGGATGCAAGAGTATAATAAAAAGTTCACCAATTTAAGATTTTAAGTATTATGTAAATATTAAATGTATATACGTATATATACATGGCGATGAAAGCAATATAAGTGACTTGCTGCTGTCAGCCACAGGCAGCGTAGCACAACTTTTGTGGACGACATGAGAAAGTAGTGGTCGATAAAGATAAGCCTCAACCTTACACAGGCTTATAGAATACGGGCTCTGCAATAATATATTCTGATGATGCAAGTGCTTTTAATAAAAAGGAGTGATAAGAAAGTATGTAAAAGGAAGTGAGAAAAAAAAAACGTAGAATAGTGAGCCTGAAAAAATAAATATATAAACTATGATATACTATGAGTTCAAGTATATGGTTCAGGTAAGAGTAAACGTTTACGAAGTTTAGATTAAAAGTTAATACAAAAAGTTTTGAAAAGTTTATTATTTCAAAAATTTTGTCTAGGCGACTGTCTAGCAGCTGTGGCGCCCTCGACTCCAACACATGCTCAAATCTCACCCTCATTAGAAATAGACCGCCCCCCCCCCTAGTTACATAATATACTATTTGGTGAATGCGGCTTGGTTACCAGAAAGGCATTTTTCAATTGGGTATTTAGAATTTTTAAATACTGTGAATTTGTTCAAAATTTAATTTTCTACGAAATAGCTAGAGTACTTTTACGAAGAAACCTTTTTGTAAAAAATGGCTCAGAAAGAATTGAACATAAAACACATTTTTTATCAAATCCATTAGGCGTTCGCCCCGTGTATAAGACGTTTCTTCGAAACTCTTTATACGGGGCGAGTGCCTGAAAATTAATAATTTCGTCAATATGACTAATTACCCGGTGAGATCTACTATATCATCGATAAACACAGCGTATCGTCAACAGAAGGTAACTAATGGACCGATTATACCGACGATTTCAAATTCGAATACTTTAAACCAGCAGCGTCTAAAAACACAGACTACTACACAACAAGGATAAGAACAGCGGATTATTAGAAGCCATCAGCAAAAACAACTACTGAAAATACATTCTCAACAGGCAACTCAGCAACCACTTTCTACTTCGCAAATAGAGATAAATGGTAACAAACTAAAGGCATTAGGAAAAAATAAATAAATAAACATGAATGCTTTCGATTTGTTAGACATTATAGAAAAAGACTCTGTCCACAATGAAATTTTAATGGAATATAGTTTGACACGTGACTCATCGACATAATTTTTTTCGTGAGGTTATAACGTTTAGTTTCAGAGATATGAATGAAAAAAAATCACCTTTTGTTAGGTAAAAAATTAATTCACCGGCTAACAATTAGATTATTTTATATGCCGCTGTTGCTCATTAACTCTCCCATACGGGGGAGATCAGTATAACTGATTATCGCACCAGAACTATTTGAATTTGTCAGAAACAAGATAGTAAAATTTAGAAATTTTTAGATGAAAGAACTTACTTGTTGTTAAAGCGGGAAAGTTGTGGAAATGGTTTAGACGTCAATCTCGGTCAAGGAAACCCCTCAAGCAACTCATATATTTTGTTGTAGCTTCGCTCGTCGTCGCAACGTGTTTCTCCAACAAATGGTACGACGACAGAATAGGCAGGATAGATTTATGTGAGAGACTGACACTGATACTACACTTTCAAATTTTATTTTTATTCTCTTTCAACAATACACAAATGATCGACAAAAATCTATTGTAATGACACAAATTAAGAAAAATCAAATCAGACTCAGAATTTAGATTCAAATACTCGATTGAAGTAACTTATGCTTAGTCGCGAACACAAAGGAAGAAAACTCAAAGTTAGAAAAAGAATCGGACGTCTGTACTCCAGACGATTATACACTGGAATGAAGATTGTGGGAGGTGACGCTGAAGAGAGAGCGTAGAAACTTTCTCCCACGCAGGGTGCTTACTTCTCCTCTCTTCGCACTTTATGGGCCTGTGCTATGGTCAGCGGCTAAACTGCAGCGTCGACTGTGCACGCGCGCTTTAGCCGAGGGAGGAGAAGTTTGTTGATAGTTTCGGGTACATTCCTTGAGGCTTAGTTAAGCGTCGAAGTTTCGGGATTTTCTTAATGTCTTGTGTAATTTTTATATAATGTTTATGAATGATTTATCCAGGAACTTCGTCACTTAACACCTTTTTTCTACACTATATAAATTCTCATGATTACCTTTTTGCATCCTCCTCCAGCATATTTTAGTTAACCTATTTTCGTCCTGTTTCGCTATTTTTTGCTCGAATCTGGCAGCTCTTGCTCCCCAGTGTAAAGTCAATTTTTTCGTACACGTTTCTTTATATAATATATATCTTGGTGTCCAAATATGTAACTTTAATATCCATCTGATGTAGTCGGATTATTTATTTTTTCTAACTCTTTTTTTTTCTTCCCATCCCCATATTTCAACACCGTATTCCATCACACTTCTCACTAAATAATTGAATAATCTTATTCTCCTTTCAAAATCCCCCGTACAGCATTTTTCTCCTAATCCCCATGTGTTTTTGCAGCACTTATTTCGTTTTTTTTAATTCCTCGATGTGGTCTTTATAATTTCCTTCCTTGTTAAAAACGAACCCTAAGTATTTGAAATTCCTGACTTCTTCAATTACTTTATCGTCCCGACACCATTTTTCTTTTTTGCTTTTTTTTTCCTTTGTTAAATACTAACACTTTTGTTTTTTCCATACTCAAAATAAGTTTCCCATTTCTTAAAAACCTTTTCAACGTGTCGCACGTATCAATTAGACCTCCTCTATTTTCTCATTGTCAGAAATTCGAAAATTTTTATTTAATGTCAAGCGTATAAAATTTGGCCATAAATAACAGCGTTTAATTGAATTTCCAATAACGTCTATACGACTATCATGAGGAACAACTGGCAAAGTTTGTCTAAAATCTCCTGATACATGCAATGTTTTACCACCAAATGATTTTTTGTATTCCATATATCTTGAAGTAAACGATCCACTGTTTCAAATGCAAATTTTGAAGTGATTAATATTTCATCCCATGTAATAATGTGTACACTTAGAAATGCTTAGAAATAGTTTGTCGATACAAATACTTAACTTGTGTATAAAACATTTTCTAAATATTCAAAGTAACATCCCTGCATTTATACCAAAACTACAGGTGTACAAAGTATCATCATGGAATTTGAGCCAAAAAACCCATTCGTTCACTTAGAATCCTACGGATACTGAAAAATTCACAAAACATTGTACCCAGTGCCCCAATGGGCCAACAGGAATAAATGAGGTTTTAGCACGGTAAAGTTAAAGGTATTTATACTGAATATCACTAAAAAAATTTCAAATGAATTACTTTAATTTTGCCATTTATACTCATAATTCTTCTTTTCAGGATTTAAAGGTGTCGTATCCCCTTAATTTGTTTAGCACTGTTATAGCATTTCCATTTGGTAGATGATAAGCTCGAGCATATTTTGAAAATATATCAATAATAGTTAGAAAATTTTCCTTTTTAATATGAAAAACGTAGATATGCAAAATAAAACAATATTATCTTATGCTGATGACATAGTTAATATCTCGTGTGATAACTCGTGGACAGCTGAGCAAGAAAAATTAAATGAATATCTTCGTAAGGTCGCAATATGGCTAAACCTAAATAAATTATCGCTCAATGTAAATAAAACCGTATATATTGCATATGGCAAGTACTGTGATAGTGTGCCTAGCACCTTAAACATCAGAATTGGCGATAATGTAATAAATAGAGTAGACAGTTGTAAATACGTAGGTTTAATAATAGACTATTATGTACTATATACTAACATGAAGTGGGATAAACACATAAATTATATTATAAAAGCAACAAGATATTTAATCTTTATTTTTGCGAAGCTAAAGGAATTTATGGATAGTAAAACGCTAATGTTACTATATTATGCTTTCTTTCAAAGTATTACAACCCATGGCATCATTGCATGGGGTGGGGCTTATAACAATAACTTAAATTTAATTCAAGGGATACAAAATACTTCGAATTATAAATAAAAACTGTTATATAGCAGAGAACCAACCTCTAAGTATAAGGCAAATGTTTGAACTAGAGTGTATAAGTATATCATTATAATGAATTAAGAGACAGATACATAAGAAGTTCAAACAAGACACGAAAAAAGAATCTACCATTGCCAAAAATTGATAAAACAGTAAGCAAGAAAAGCAGTTATTTCGTGGCTGTGAGTGTATTTAACATGCTACCGAATGATCTCATAGACTTAGCAATAAGTAAAATTTTTATGAAAAGAAAATTAAGGAGGTTTATAGAAAAGAATTAACTTTTGGATGTTATATTTTTTAATATTTTAATATTGTTAACTTGCTATGAAAAGGAAAAAGGGCATGATAGCGTTAAATGCGTTATCTTGGCTCTATATGGTAGTTTTAAGTATTTGCCTCTATAGGATGCCTTTTAAAAGACATATGTATATGGTATTAAACAAATAAATAAAAATGTTTACCTTACATAATATTAATTTGCTTAAATTTCTATCCAAAACGTCATTTCAAGTTTAATTTATTTAAATTCTTTCAATTCTAATTCAAATTTTTTCATGTGACACACAAGTCCTAACATCTAAGAATATTCCTACCGTTTTATTTTTTTGCTTTAGTGCACCAATATTGCAATATTTTAATGTAAATATATATATATATATATATATATATATATATATAGCTCTTTCCGGATGTTTCAGGGAATTTTTCTGGATTTTGGTCTTCCTGTAATTTTAACTCTATTAATATACTTATGATTATAAACAAGGTTTCTTGGTAGTTAAACTTGGTGTAATTAAAAGGTAGAACCATATATCATTTACCATAACTATAATGGGTTAACCTCAGGATCATCCTGCACATCATCTACAGAAAGTGACAATTTTGTTAAGTATATTTGTTGTATACTTGATGCGTTGTATCATAGACCATGTCTCGCCAGCCGGGAGGTGATTTTGATATCCGGACATCGTCCGCTGGAAGTGAATTGTTTTCTTTAGTACATTTATTGTATACTTATAGGGCATTGAATCATAAACCATGTCTGGCCATACGGAAAGTGATTTCGACATTTGCACATCGCCTACTGGAAGTGAAATTTTTTGTTTGTATATTTGTTGTATACTTAATGTGTGATATAACATATAATATATGATATAATATACGATGTCTCGCCATCTGGGAGGTGATGTTGATACCCGGACATTGTCTGCTGTAGTTCAAAATTTTCTTTAGTACTTTTGTTATATACTTATAACGCGTTGTATCATAGACCATGTCTCGCCATCTGGGAGGTGATTTCGACACGTGCAGATAGTCTACTGAAAGTGAAATATTATTATTTGTATATTTGTTATATACTTAGTGCGTTGTATCATAGACCATGTCTCGCCATTCGCGAGGTGATTTCGAGACATCAGTTGAAGCCTTAGGGCATTGTATGGTAGACCATTTTACTGGTAAAGATAAAACTTTGCACTTTATGGATTTTTCAGGGAAATTTTCTGGATTCATAATTTTAGTCTTCCTGGAATTCTAAAGCAGATCATATATTTATGGCATTGTCTGCTGTAGTAAAATTTGTTTTGGTGCATTTGTTGTATACTTATAGCGCATCTTATTATAGACCCTATTCGATATAATAAGTGTCGAATGGTTATGTATTAGTAGAAAATGTGTAACCTAAATTACGGGCCAATTCGACCCAGTTTTCATCGTGTAAATACACGAAGAGAATTGGTTATTGTTTAACAACCTAAAATACTGGACAAGTAAAAATTTTACTAGTGATTTTCGTCTTAAGTATAAAATATACTGTTGGATTTTTGCTAAAATCTGGAATAGTTTTTAATTTAGAAATATGCGTAGTTCTAGGATAGTTTTATTTTACTATAACTGTAAAATCACAAGCGCAGACGCTGCACTGAGTTCGTCGCCGAAATCGGCAGCGCATCTGCTCTTTTATGACAATAAGTTTCTCGGAGACGCGGTCTGTTTACTGCCCACGAAAAATACGTGCGACAAACACGGTAATTAGGGATTAAGAAAGAGAGCGCACTTCGCTAAGTGCGCTCTCTTCATGATATCCAGGTGAGCGGCGGGGGCTATTAAGAAGGGTCCGTCCGCTCATGCTTCGACCGCGTCGTCGCGTACCAGGATATCGGTAGCGTCCCTCCTGCGATCAGCCGTAGGACCGCGTCACCGAGGTATTGTAATACTCTCAGCGGGGCATAGCAGTTAGTTCTGCCTGAATCGAGTAAGCGAGCAGTTGTCCAGTCGAACGATTCACTGACAACGCTGTGATACTTATATTCATTTCTTGTTCTTTTAATTTTTTTGTATTAATAAATATACTTAGCAAAAGAAGCTATACCCTGCTTGATTATTTATTTTCAACAGGTTATGGGCCCAGCACGCTTCCACTGCGCAAGTGTATTATATTAAATTAAAAATTAAAAAGCCAAAGCTTGGCAATCGCATGAGTATCGCGTCGGGTAGTCTCCTGTGCAAGTGTTGTTTTGTACAGTTCGTGTAAGTGCTAGCAGCATTTTCTTTAATCATGGCTGATAAAGAAAGTTTCCAGTTGAACAAGCTCAACAAAACAAATTACGAGTTGTGGAAGTTTGGAGTTCGTTTTTTGCTAAGAAGCAAAAACCTCGCTGGTCATATCGACGGTACTAAAGCAGAGCCCAACAAGATCGACAAATCGGAGGATTGGGAAAAATGGAATGCTGCCGCAGCACAAGCAGCAACGATTCTATTAAGTTCGGTGGAAAAGAAGCTCCATCGCCACTTAATAAATTGCGAAACTTCCAAAAGGATCTGGGATAAACTTCAAGAGTTGTACGGGGCATCAAGCAGCGATACCGTGGATAGTGCCTTCCAAGAATTCTACGACTTCCGCATCAAGGATGGCCAAGCAGTCGGACCACAGATTGAGGTATTTGAAAATATCTGCAAACGACTTGAAGATACAGGTGAGAAGCGGTCTGACAAGGATATGGTGTCACGACTTTTGAATAGCCTACCGCAAAAGTTCTCGGCCTTCCGCATGGCGAGGGAGTGCACACCAAAATCCGAAAAGATGAAAAAAGCCCTCGTTGTACGGCTTATACGCAAGGATAAGCGTCTCTGCGAGACAGAGAATACTACAGCGTCCTTAACCCTTAAAGTCGAAGCTCTGAAGTTGAAATTAGATAGCCAACAGCCCGCAGCAACGAAGTCTAACGCTAGACACGTCAAAGGAAAAAAGAGCATCGAAGATCTGAAGAAGCGTACAAAGTGCGCAGCATGTAAGCAGAAAGGACATTGGGTGCGAGAGTGTCCAAACAAGAAAAGTAGTGCACAGCCAACAGCCTCATATATCGCAACAGCAAACGTCTGCGACGTAAGTGCGTTTTATTCTAAAACGAGTGAACGCGATGAAGATATATAGTTAGCAGATTCAGGTGCAAGCAAGCACATGACGTTTAGAAAAGATTTCTTCACGTCGCTGAATCCCGTCAGTGAAATTCGTCTTGTAAAAATAGCTGACAATAAGCTCCTGCCTACGCAAGGATCAGGAACTGTGTTATTACCGAACTAGTAAGTGGAAAATTTGTAGAAAAAGATCTGCATGATGTGCTGTATGTGCCCGAAATGCGAAGAAATTTATTCTCAGTCGCTACGATTACGGACAAACAGTTCTCATTTCACGCATACGAGAAGTTCTGCGAAGTACGCGACAAGAACGGAAAATTATCATCAAGCGGTGTGAGACGCGGCAATCTTTTCAAAATGCATTTTGAAGTTAAAATGCCCGAACAATGCAACGTCGCTGAACCCAATCAGGGCACGCTAAAACTCTGGCATGAGCGCATGGGACACATAAACGTGCGGGCTCCATTGAACACGAGCAAAGTGCTAAGTGACCGCGAAATAATGCTAAAGAAAGATGAAGATTTTGTGTGTACACCATGTATTATGGGAAAGCAAATGCGCAAGCCCCACTCATCGATTAACCCAATAACGTCCAAAACAGAGAAATCGTAACTCTGTTTTCAACCGTAAATCTATCACATATTCCACGGATATATTCAAAGCAAACATACGTTTTCTTAAGTATTTTTTTCTCTACTTTCCATTTCTGGTATCAGAATTGCGAAGTTTTCATTCAAAAATCCAATATGGAGACGATTAAAAAAAAAATGCAAAATTTCGATACTTTTTTTTTTTAATCCAATTTCTTGTTGTGTTAACGTTGAGGACGGAACTTTATTTTTCAACTATGAGTGCATAAATGAGTTGTACTTTAAATTCAGTTTGGTCCCGAATCCAGAAATTCAATATGGCGGCTAGAAAATGGCGCCTGAAGCGCAAAATTTGGCCCAAACTTTCACGAATTTTTTTCTCGAATATAATGCATTCAACGAAAAAATCAATAAGAATAAAAAGTACTTAGAATCAATCAAGGAATATGTCAAAATTTTTTCACTGAGTTTTGAGCAACTTTTTTATTTTTGCCAATTGGCAATTTATGACAAATTGGAAAAATTCATCGAATCGTCTCGAAAAAATTCAGATATACTTCTTGGTCAATTCTAAGTACTTTTTATTCTTTAACTTTTTCTTATATAACACTTTGTTTTTGAGTAAAAAATCAAAAACCTTAAAAAATTTGAGTTATGCAACTTTTGGAATTGTTTCATAAACTATATTGAATTCTCAATCGAAAAAGTCTGAATTTAATTACTATATTCAATTTGCCGAATTTTGCCAAAAGCTTTTGTAATGTTTTTATCTGAATTTCAAAATAGTGAATCATCATTGAATGTTCATAAATCGATTTTGAAGAATCTTTAGTTTTTTCACTCTTTGTCTACTATACTGTTAGTGTTCTAAATACTAGCGTTAATATTTTACTTGTGTGTTTAGCTTTTCAAGTTTTAAAATTGTAATGGCTCCAAAACGCCGGAGAAATGTAAGATCTCAATCAGAGTCTGAAGAAGATTATTCTGATGATAACGATGATCATAATATTTTGGTACCTAATCCAGATGATTCGGGCAGTTCTGGTCAGAGTGACGAAGATTCTGGTTCTGAATCTATTGATAACTTATTACTGAGTACATACGCAGAAACTTCTAATAATTATACGAATGATCAATCTAAATTGGAAAATGAATATATTTATAAATGGATCGACGGAGAAAAAAGTTATTCCTGCAAAGTTGAAAATGAAATATTATTATCTGATAGTCATAAGAAAGACATTAAAAATATGAGTCCAGTTGACCTATTTGAGACATTTTTTTGCAAAGAAATTAAAAATTATATTATAGAATCAACTAAGATGAATAATTGAAGTCTAACAATGTCAGATTTATAGGAATAATACTTTTCTCAGCATTCAATAAAAGGAAAAGTCTAAGAGATTATTGGTCTAATGATACCTTTTTATCTAGTGATGTAGTGAAATCGGCTATTGGACGCCCTACATTTGAAAATATAAAATCTAAGTTGAAATTATCAAAACCAGGGGATGAAGATTCGTCAAGTCATGAATCTGTTTCGTAGAAACATAAAATTGTTCGGGTACTTACAAACCGCGATATCTGTAGATGAAATGATGGCCAAATGCTACGCTAGAACTAGTATGAAACAGTTTATTCGCGGCAAACCAATTAGATTCGGTCTAAAATTTTGGGGTCTATGTACATTAGATGGATTTTTATTAGATTTTGATCTATACTGTGGGAAGAATTCAACTATTGGGGATAAATTAGCCAAATGTGCTTTAGGAACTCGGGTAGTAATGAACTTACTTGACAATTTTTTTTCAACGCTAACTTTTCGTAAAGTAGGCCTTTACCATCTATACATGGACAATTATTTCACAAGCTTAGACCTTTTTGTACGTTTAAGAAAAATGTGTTTACGTTCCACTGGTACTATTAGAGAAAATAGGATAAAAGAAAAAAATTATATTGATAAAAAATCAACAAGAGGCACATACGACACAAAGCACGATCAGAAGAGCGGAATGAATTTAATTACTATTATTGATTCTAAACCGATTTCAATAATTTCTACAGCATCTGGAGTAACACCACTGTTACCCTCGAAAAGATATTCCAAAGAAGTAAAATCAAAAATAGACATACCTTTTCCTAATGCATTTCATCTTTATAATAGGTTTATGGGAGGGGTTGATGTTCATGATGGCCATTGCAATGATGTTATGCCATGCATTCGATCAAAAAAGTGGACGTGGGTGGTTTTTATTAGATTACTTCAGGCCGCTGTCACCAATGCAGTAATACTTTATAATTGTGCTAATCCAAGTCACAAAAAAAGTTCAAAAGAATTTCTGATGGATATTGTGAAATACTATCTGACTAGACCTAAAGTTGATGACATTGTTCATGAAACAGTATCCCTCAAACAACAGAAGCTCTGCTGTTGCAAGTCATGTGTCATTAGGACAAACAAATTTTGCAAAAAATGCAATAATTTTTATTGTAAAACGTGTTTTATAATTATCATAACAGTTCCTAAAAAAAAATAAAAATTATAAAACTATAAAAAATCAAAAACATAAATAAAACCCTAATAAAAAGCGAAAAAAAATAAATAAAAAGATAAAAAAAAGACAAGATGCTTTGTCTCATTCACCTCCACGCGGTAAGTGTCGGGAAACGTTGTACATCAACGGCTAAGAAATGAGAATTTTTCAATGCGAAAATCATATCATCTGGAATGTGACAGATACTCGGGCACAAATTTGAAGTAAATTTGCTCATAATTGACCAAAAAGTGCATATGGAACAAAAAATTTTAAAGTTTTTGATTTTTTTTTTTTTTTTGAATTTCAAAAAATCTTAAGAATTTTAAGGTTTTTGATTTTTTACTCAAAAACAAAGCCTTATATAAGAAAAAGTTAGAGAATAAAAAGTACTTAGAATTGACCAAGAAGTATATCTGAATTTTTTCGAGACGATTCGATGAAATTTTCCAATTTGTCATAAATTGCCAATTGGCAAAAATAAAAAAGTTGCTCAAAACTCAGTGAAAAAATTTAGACATATTCCTTGATTGATTCTAAGGACTATTTATTCTTATTGATTTTTTCGTCGAATGCATTATATTCGAGAAAAAAATTCGTGAAAGTTTGGGCAAAATTTTGCGCTTCAGGCACCATTTTCTAGCCGCCATATTAAATTTCTGGATTCGGGACCAAACTGAATTTAAAGTACAACTCATTTATGCACTCATAGTTGAAAAATAAAGTTCCGTCTTCAATGTTAACACAACAAGAAATTGGATTTAAAAAAAAAGTATCGAAATGGGTTAAGCACGAAAAGAATTTCAAGCCTGGAGAGAAAATCCATACGGACGTGTGTGGTCCGATCAACGTCGAGTCTCCGCGAGGCTCGGGCTATTTTTTACTTTTCAAAGACTAATGCTCGAGTTTCAGAAAAGTATATTTTTTGAGGCACAAATCCGAAGTGTTTGAAAAGTTCAAGCATTTTCAGAGTTTGGCGCAAACTCAAACCGACAACAAAATGAAAGTGCTGCGCTCCGATAACTGCCGAGAGTAGACGTCCGGAGAATTCCGCAAGCACACGACGGACGCAGGCATCATTCACGAATTCTCATCGCCGTACATTCATGAACAGAATTGACGCGCCGAGCGAGAGATGCGGACCATCGTCGAAAGCGCAAGAGCCATGCTCATTAGCAGTGGAGTTGATTTGAAACTCTGGCCTGAAGCAATTAACACTGCATGCTACACTTTAAATCGAGTAGCTATGCAGGGCCAGGAGAAAACTTTATATGAGAAGTGGTTTAAGCACAAACCAGAAATCAAGCACCTTCGAGTTTTTGGCATAGATGCTTATTTAAACATTCCGAAGGAAAAGCGTAAAAAGCTACAAGCAAAAAGCACGCCGCTAATATTTGTCGGTTACGAAGGCGAATCGACAAATTATAGGCTCTGGGACAACAAATCGAGAAAAATGCACGTAAGTAGTGATGTAGATTTTGTTGAAAAGAGCACTAAAATGGCAGAAGAACAAGCAGAGATCTACAGTTACGAAATCGATTTCGGACTGCCTGATGAACGCGATCTCCCGGCCGCCAACGAGGAAGCAGAGGCGAATCATCAACCAGCTATTGATATCACAGCTCTTAACCAACAGGCTGTTAGTGAAATGGGAGAAGAAAAAAATCTGCAAAATCGTGACATCGCGGTAGAGCCGGAACAAGAAGAAAATCAGCAAAATCGTAACATCGCGGTAGAGCCAGAGCGCCGACGCTTACGCGATAGAACGCAACTAAAAGCCATAGATCGCTACGGAGGTCCGATAGCTTATATAGCGAAAATTTTACCGACAACTTACGCCGAAGCAATGGCTAGCCATGACGCAGATAAGTGGAAGGAAGCGATGCAAGAAGAAATGAACGCGCTTCTTGGAAGCAAAACTTGGATTCTGCAAGAACTGACTAAAGGCAAGCGCGCAATCGGGTACAAATGGGTATACACAATTAAGAAAAACCCGCTCGATAACAACATAAGATACAAAGCGCGACTTGTCGCTAAAAGCTACGCTCAGGGAGAAGGCATCGATTTTTTTGACACTTTTGCACCAGTTGTCCGTTACGAGTCGATCCGCATACTTCTAGCAATAGCGGCAAAAGAAGACCTTGAAATCGCGCAGTTTGACGTAAAGACTGCTTTTCTTTACGGCGATCTACAAGAGGAAATCTACCTACAGCAACCCGAAGGCTACACTACCGAAGAAGGCCGTGTCTGCAGATTACAACGTAGTCTTTACGATCTAAAACAGTCCTCACGCTGCTGGAATGAGAAGTTCGTCGGATTCCTCAAGAACTTCAAGAGCATCGAGAGTGACAAATGCGTGTTCGTTGGTGAAGTGAAAAACTTTAAAGTATATTGAGCGCTGTATGTCGATGATGGCTTAGTGATATGTAAAAGCCAAGACGCTATCGATGCAGTTCTTAGTTATTTAAAGAGTAATTTTCAAATAACTGTGGACGAAGCGAACGAATTCGTCCAAAATCATACAATTAAGATTAGCCAATCAAACTATATAGATAAAATAGTAAGTAAATTTTGTATGAATGACGCGTATGAAGTCAGCGTTCCTGCGGAACCTGGCGCCTTTTTAAGAAAAGATGTAAGTAGAAGCGACTCAAGTAATAATATGCCGTACCGCGAAGAGGTCGGCTCACTCCTATTTGCTGCTCGAGTGTGTCGACCAGATATTGACTACGCAGTGAATTACGATAGTCAATTTTTAAATTGTTTTAATCAGAAGCACTGGAGAGCAGTCAAAAGAATTATCAGATACTTACTCGGTACGCGTGATCTTGGAATTATATTCGGAAACAGTGGGAGTCAACATATTTCCGGTTATACTGACGCTGATTATGTGGGGTGCTTAGATTCACGCGTATCGCGAAGCGGTTTTGTTTTTCTAATGAATGGCGGGCCAATCTGCTGGTCTAGTCAAAAACAAAGCTATGAGTATATCGCACTAGCACACGCGGCGAAGGAGGCTATCTGGCTGCGCCAGATGTTAGGCCAATTAGAAATTTCCTGCGAATCGATCCCAATTTTTGTTGATAATCAATCGGCTATTAGAATGGCAAATAATTCAGAGTTTCATAAGCGATCCAAACACATTGATGTTCGGTATCATTTTATTTGCGACGTTGTAAATCGAAAAGAGATTGAGATTAGCTATGTGCAGTCCAAGCAGCAATTAGCCGACATTTTTACAAAACCTCTAGCGATGCAGCAATTTTGTATTTTGCGTGACAATTTAAACATTTCAAATTAAGTGGGAGTGTTGGATTTTTGCTAAAATCTGGAATAGTTTTTAATTTAGAAATATGCGTAGTTCTAGGATAGTTTTATTTTACTATAGCTGTAAAAACCCAAGCGCAGACGCTGCACTGAGTTCGTCGCCGAAATCGGCAGCGCATCTGCTCTTTTATGACAATAAGTTTCTCGGAGACGCGGTCTGTTTACTGCCCACGAAAAATACGTGCGACAAACACGGTAATTAGGGATTAAGAAAGAGAGCGCACTTCGCTAAGTGCGCTCTCTTCATGATACCCAGGTGAACGGCGGGGGCTATTAAGAAGGGTCCGTCCGCTCACGCTTCGACCGCGTCGTTGGGTATCAGGATATCGGTAGCGTCCCTCCTGCGATCAACCGTAGGACCGCGTCACCGAGGTATTATAATACCCTCAGCGGAGGATAGCAGTTAGTTCTGCCTGAATCGAGTAAGCGAACAGTTGTCCAGTCGAACGCTTCACTGACAACGCTGGGATACTTATATTCATTTCTTGTTCTTTTAATATTTTTGTATTAGTAAATATAATTAGCAAAAGAAGCTATACCCTGCTTGTTTATTTATTTTCAACATATACCATTTTTATTAAGAGAAAATATATTTAATAATGAAAAACAATAAAAGCTATTAAATAAAAAGGAAATATATTGAAAATAAAAAATATATACACATATATATATAATTAACACTAAACCATAATATTAAATAACAAATATTATTATTAGTATACTAACGTACGCAATTTGCCCTAACGACTGCCATGCTACCACGTGCCCCACGAAACATGGCTTATATTACCACATTAATATACTTTTCATTTAATATTTCTTTACTTATAAATTTCAAATCAAAATAAATTTTTATATTAGTTTACAATGTAACGTTGTGGATTTTCGGAGAAAATCCAGCGAGAAATTACGCCATTCATACGTTAAAACTGGCACCAATATCGCCCGACCGTATTTATCAAACGGGCGCCAGGTCGAACAAATTTAACTTTAGACGAAATTCACTAACATGTTGCTGGCTATTGGAAACTTCTTATCTCTGGGGAGATTCGGCTGTGGATAAAGTCGGGAGAAAAATTATGACACTTTATTTTAATACAATGAAATCACAATGCTTTTATTTTCAACTGACTGCAGTTCACAGCGAAACGCCGGATAATATTCGGCGGTAAACTTACATTCGTGCAATACACTTTCACGACAAAATAACCCTCGATGGTTAAATACAATGGCTTCGCGACTAGAGCAAATTTAATGCCCGGCAGTACGGCTACGAAATCGGCATACGGATATACCTCGCTCTCTACCTCAGCTTTTTCCCGGCGAAAACGGCTCTTTCTCTCGTACTCGTGATGTCTCGTGTTCTGAAAATTTTGCAAACAATAGAAAAACTACTGAGATTTTAGGCACTACCGGAGGGTCTACTCCAGGTTGCGTTGCAAAACCTAATTTATTTTCTACAAATCTTCAACTGCTTTCTTCTAAGTCTCGTACCCAAATGAATTAGTCACCTCCGCGAATTTCGACTTGAGGTCTCGCATACAATTGCGCGCATGCGATATACATACTTAATTAATTTATCGTTTTTTTACAAGCTTTCTGACAGAACATTTTGCTTAGAAACACTCTCGCGAGTCAGTATCACTCCTTCATTCAGTACATAATTTTCGCTCTGCAAGTTACATTAATTCATGCCGGCTAAATAATTCGCATTCTCGTATGTCAACTCACACACACACACACACACACACATACACACACACCCACACACACACACACGAGCGTTCGGGCTTATCGGTGAGCTGCGATCGGGTGCACGACGCGGTTTTCCCCCTCCCAACGGTTCGCTCTCTTCTTCGCTCACGCTGGTTCGGCGCTACGCTGGCTTCTTCCACGTAGTGTATGCGTGTGGACCGGCGGGTTTGTAGTAGTGAGCCTGATGGCGAAACTACGCAGTATAGTGTAGCGTGGTCTACTACTCTCTCTCTCTCTCTCTCTCTCTCTCTCTCTCTCTCTCTCTCTCTC
>QLSS01000125.1:73469-100175 GCA_024372645.1 Trichomalopsis sarcophagae
TCTTCGTCTCCTCACGTCTCTCACTCGTCCTTTCTGTCCGTCGCAGCTACTGCTCCTCACTTATCGTTCACTCAAAAAATAAACGACGCACTTAAACGACACATGCACTCTCTCATTCATACAGGCAGCCTTGAGACGCTCTACCCCGACCGCATCGAACGCCGTTGTTGCACGGCGAAATTTTGCCGTGTAACAGAACATATTTGCCATATTTTTCTGAGAAGATTATTATTCACAGCATCTGTCATATAATACAGCATCTGGACCAATCTCACTATGTTCTATGATATATGTATACATATACATTATTGGGAATTAATTACAACAAAAAATGACATAAATATACATAATTTTATCTCTGTATGTGAATTTAGCTGATTTATATGAAATGTTTCATGAACAAATCAAAAAATTGTTCACGAGTCTAACCAACGATAATCGTACGTTTCTGTAGTATATATCAATTAACGTTCTTTTTAAGTTCTATTGTTTTTTATGCAACTTCATATTATCGATTGTAAATAATAACTGTCATTCTAAATAAACCTATCTTCGAGTAAACATCTTGACAGTTTACTCTATACATACACAATATTTTAATGTCAGAATTGGTATCGAAAATACACCAATTACTTAATTTTCTATATTCTACTACATAACACGCTGAGACAAATAGTGAAAAGTGCACCTTATACTGCACTGATTGCTGATGTGACAAAGGCGTTGAAAAAAGGAATGCTATTCCACAAGTTACCACTTTTGTTATAAACCAGCCTGAATCTACTTCTCAAGTTCCATCTAAATCTCCTCTGTTCAAGTATCGAGCATATCGTTCGTCCGACGGAACAGCAGTCGACGAATATTTCAACTGAGGGGCATTACAACTGAGTAAAATTTCGGAATAAGAATACGGTAATTTCGCTCGAGTATATATAGGTGCACAACTTAATAATGCTCTGAAAATTCTTGTTGCTCCTGATACACTAAAAAGTCGTACGTATCAAAAAATTCACATTGTTTTAATTGCAAATTTCGATATCGAGAAAAATAAATAAGCAAAAAGTGTCATTTACTGACAAATTGTACAGTTACAAAATGAATCCATTGCTAATTTCTCACTACGATTAAAACAAAGAGCTACGTTCTGCGAATATGACACATTTTTCGACAGGTTGCTGATTAAGCAGCTCTTACATGGTCTCACCGATCGTAATATGCGCGACAAAATATTCGCCAAGAAACCTACTACATTCAAGGATGCTTACGAAATAGCACGTACATTGAAGCCAACTCGTTAAATAGCGGATGAGGAACAAGGTGAGTACGCTTGTTACGGATGCGGAGAACGTCACAAACGCAGTTAGTGCAACGAAATATGCAGGAATTGATGCAGATATTGAACATATGGCTAAATCCTATGCTGAGTGTGCCAGAGCTGGAGCAATTCTGTGTCATCAAATATCCGTGTCACGGAATTCCCGACTTTAGCATATACGTCAACAAACTGTGCCTCATTTGTGTTCAGCCTCCGACGGCTCCGGCCCAGGTAAAAGTTTGTAGATCTCCACATGGTGTTTTGGTAAGTAGTCTATTTTTGTTACATTTCTTTTTTATTTGTTTTCAAATTTCTTTTAATTTTCTTTTAATCATTTTTAAATCCTTTTTTGTATAGCTTTCGTACCGCTCTACTGTCCCGCAAGAGCTCGAGATAGGGACTAGGGAGAGCTGCCACGAGGAGTGTGAAATTTACCGGAGTCTGGAGAGATGTGCCCCGAGTGCCGCAACTCTAGGTAGTCTTCTTCCGCTCTGGTTCAGTTGGTAGGACAGAAGGTAAGTGGTCTTTTTCTTTTTTGTTTATTAAGGGGACGGATACATCTTAAATTGTCGAAAAATGAAAAATCCAATATTTTGTTTATATTTTTCATAAATTGTTTAAAAAATCAATTAAACTGAAGTGTGCAGAGTGGTGTGTGAGATTAGGAAGTTGTAGGGAACGAAGTAGAGGGGTAGGAGGAAAGGAGAAGACAGGAGAAAGTAGAGAAAGGGTCCAGAAGAGCAAGGGATAAAAAATTCGGGAAAAAGCGCGTATGAGTATAGATATAGAAGAGCAGAAAAGTGAGCGTCAGTGAGGAGAGATTAGCAAGGAGAGTGAGAGAGATAGAGATAGTGGGAAAGGAACGATGAACCTGACGAGCACTGAGGTTCAGGAAATCATTCACGGAAAGGAACACGGGATCAGAATAGGGGAACAGGGATTTAGAACGCCGCAAACAGTATATTGAAATCGTTAAAATAGGCGGAAATTTCAAAAAGTGCGGGTACACCGTGAGGAGGAAAAAGGAGAGGAGGAGTAAGAATTGGGAATACTCTGAAACAGAAAAGACTAGAGGACAGTCTGAAATCAAAAGAAGACACATGGTTAAAAAAGAAAGATAGAAAGCCCGGAGGATTACATCGAGAAGATTATGAAAGAAAGAAAAGAAGAAGACTTAAAAAAAACGCGTTTGCAAGAGGAGGGAACACGAAAAGATCACCCCAAGAAAAAGAAAAAATGGGAGAAGAGATAGTCAGGACACTAAAGAATACAATGGATATGATTGTATCCTACAAAAGGTAGAGTAATGAGCAAAAAAATGGATAAAGAAAAAGAAGAGAGGGAGAAATTGATAGAGTACTGGGAACAAAGATACATAGGATTAGAGGAAAAGACGGACAGAAAAGTAGAGGAAGGGTTAAAACGGATAGAGGAAAAATTGAAGGAATAAATAGAAGAAAGGAAAAGAAATAGAATAGAATGTAAGGAGGCGAGACAAAGGGAGGAAGAAGAAAGGGAGATGGAGAAGAAAGAATGGAAGACAAGATTCGAGCAGGAAAGAAAAGAAAGGAAAGAGGAAGAGGACAAGAGAGGGAGAAAAAAGGGGAGCAGAGGAACTTAAAGATAATTAATTGGAATAATATAGCGGGAATAAAGGGAGTAGATTAGAGGACCTGGGGCTATCTAAGAGGGTTTTATATAATCTGTCTGCAGGAAACATGGGTGGAAGAAAAGGAAGGAAATTTCTGGAAAAAGAAATTAGGAGGTTACGGATTCAAATTTAGAAACGCGAAAAAAGTTGGAGAAAGGGGAGAGTGAAAGAGGGAATATTGACGGTGGTAAGACTAGGAGAGAAAGTAGAGAGTGTAGAGTGGATAGAAGAAAAGACAAACAAAGTAAAAACACACACACATAGAAATGTTACAGAGGAGCACTTACAGACACACATACGTACACGTACAATCGCACACGCACACATACCAGGAGTCGAAAGCAGGAAAGGAAGGAGTGCGCATACTCACACAAAAACGGATATACACACACACGACACAACACAGTACTAGGTTAGAAAGATAAAGAAAGAATATGTAAATAATTGGAAATAATATTGTAAACAATAAATAAGTGGAGCAATAAATATTATTATTATTATTATTATTTTAAAAAGTTGTCTGGATATTAACATAAATTTTGTTACTTTTTAAAGTGTTTAAACAATTATTGTTGATTATTTTTTTGTAAAACCCCACATTGATCTGGAAACTATATGTGTTTGAAGTATATCTATTATATCTATAAAAGTGTCCTTTAAATCCCAAACCTTAAGTAAGTCTGCGGTAGCTGAAAAATAGAAATTCTAAATTTTGGCCTTTGAAGAAAAGTCATACCTGATAATATGGCACATATGAACATTGTTTTATCATTTTTAAATTCTACCTGAATATATTTAGTAGTTTAATAAATTTTTCAAACAATGTAGGAAATATATAAACAAAAAATTGGATTTTTCATTTTTTTTTTGACAATTTAAGGTGTATTCGTTCCCTAAAAAGTTTAAGTAATAATTTAATATTTAAGTTGTTTAAGGATTTTTTTACCCTTTGTAGGAATTCCAGTAAAGTTCCAACCTCTCTGTCCTTGCCACCAATTCCTGATCTTGATCACCCGGATTAAGAAAAATTTAATTGAAAAAATTTGATGCGTAAATACAATTTATCATTAAAAATTATTCTATAATTATTACTTTAACATTACAAAGTGTCGAAAAGCAGATTTCTACGCAATTCCTAGGTCCCGTCATCAGTGTCTCAGAATATACATAATATAATTATTGTCAAATAACATCTTTACTCCTTGCCGGGTTTTTAGCTGGAACGGCATATAAAATATATGTCGCCAGTCGTGGGTTTCCCGCGAGATCCGGCTCAATAGCGATATTGAGAAATTCTACTCGGATTCTACTAGGAATCCGGCAACGATTTTACCAATGACCTTTCTCTATCACGCAGAGTTGAATAAAGCAAATAAATATAATAGCACACATGGCGCTGCGGCTTTATCCCTCTTTATAAATTAAAATCCTTAAAAATCCCGCAAGGCAAACTTTCAGAACCGGCGGCGTGATTTAATTAAAATGAGTCCAACAGAAACATTAACGAGTATTCATTTATATGCATATCCTTATCTATCTCTGGTCTGTCTGTGTGCGTCCTGTAGTTGGGTGTTACATATCTAATTAATGCAAAAGAGTATAAACGTGATTGTAATAATTGTAATTTAGTACTTGACTTACCATTCTTATCTTCAAAAGTTAATAAATAGCTTTCAGGGTCGATTGTAAAAACATAACTATAAGCTGATACTTTCGAACATTCAGTCTCGTGTGTTAACGGAATTTCTAGGAATACTGATTTTGTCTTCTTTTGATTGTTTTCTGTAATAGAGTAAGGAAAATAATTATATTCAATCATCTAAATTAACACAATAAACAGAAATAAAAAAAAAGTAAGAATTATCATCCGGCTTGCGATTTTCTTAACTGGTTTGATTCGAGATCATCAAGATCCAATATTATGATGCGTCACCGTCACTTTAACGACCTTGAATCAGTAAATTTGAAAAATATTATACACACCAAGGGAGGAAAATTGGACAGCTCATATCTCGTGTTTGCCATTTTACACGAAATACGGACTGTTCAAGTTTTTTCCTTGCTAGGCCCGTTATCTACTATTCGCCTACGAAAAAGTGGAGCAAAAGTGGAGTTTTTCAAGCCTGAGTCAAAAGGCCTTTTTAGTGTTTTTGTGTGTATATACATATAAACATACCCACATATACATATATACATATATCAGAAGCGATAGTACTTTTCTGTAAGAGTGATAGTAAGCACTTTTGCCCCCCAGGGAAAAACACTATCGCCTCAAATATTTGATTTTCGCGCGCGCGCGCGCGCGTGTGTGTGTGTGTGTGCGCGACACATCTCATACATGTACGTATATACCATCGGCCCGTGTGACATCGAACAAAATTCAGATTTACAACGAAATTCTACTATGAGATACTGGACGACACTGAATTTTTAGGTAGACTAAAAAGAGCGTTATCAATGCACTGATTATAAAAAGCACGGTGCACAACAAAGGGCGGATTGGCTTTTTCAGACTCAGATGATGGTTGAGCACTTGTGTCTGTCTCGAGCGCCTGCAGTGCCCTCGACTTCCACTCATGCTCAATCATCATCCTCGCTTGAAAAAGCCAACTTTCGCACTTTAGTTGTTGTTGGAATTTAAAAACTATATCTTAAGTATTCTGTGAACTAAGCCTGTAGAAAGTTCCTTTGTGATTTTACGTTTTTATGACTAGCTCAGGTTGCGATGCTATGCGTGCTGCGACTTCTTGGTGGGCCTTGCCATCTGGAGTTTGTCCGTTCAATATATAGCGTCCATTGTTTTAGGCTGTGACTGCATCTCAATGCACTGCTGAACTACGCTAGCCATTAGTCTACGACTAGCCCTCGTAGAGCTTACATGCTCCTTCTCTCTGCTCCTCAGAAATAAATTCAAAGGTTAAATTGAATATTCTGAGTTTTTATTAATTAATATTATCCCATTTCCAATAGGTTATGGGCCCAGATTACGTTTAATTGTGTATAGTGTAGTGCAATATTATAATTCTAGTATATAAGTGACAATTACTGATAGCTTTAAAATGGAAAACTCTAAAACAAAGAAAAACATTAAACCATTTGATGGTGAAAAATACAGTGTGTGGAAATTCAGGATTCGTGCATTATTAAGCGAATTCAATGTGCTTAAAGTGATTGATGAAGTATCAAATCCCGACTCTCACAGTTGGAATAAAGTTGAGAGAATCGCAAAAAGTGTAATCATAGAATATTTGTCTGATTCTCTACTTGGCTTTGCTAATAATGAGCAAACATCAAAAGAGATTTTTGAAAAGTTGGATAGTGTATACGAGCGTAAACGTTTAGCCACACAACCAGCTCTTTGAAAGAAATTACTTTCATTGAAATTACAAGGAGACACTTCACTCATGAGTCACTTCGTAGTATTTGACAATCTAATAATGGAGTTATTAGCTGCAGGTGCAAAACTGGAGGAGACAGATAAAGTGTCGCACTTATTTTTGACATTTCCAGCTACGTATGATGGAGTTGTAACTGCAATTGAAACTCTAACAGAGAATAATATAACATTAACTATTGTTAAAACTAGATTATTAGATCAAGAACTGAAATTAAAAAATGAATCTAGTGATACTAGTGCACAAGTTCTCCACATTAAGCAAGAGCAGCAACAAACAAATTTTAATAAAAGAAATTTTCAAAATAACTAAAATTTTAAAAATAATAAAAATAACTTTAAAAATAATTCACAGAAAAATAAGAAATTTAAAAACAGTAATAATGACAAAAAGGTTGTGTGCTTTTATTATGGCAGAAATGGGCATAAAATAAACGAGTGTCTTTTTAAGAAGAGGAGACAGGAGTATTTTCAAAATAAGAATAAAACAGTTCAACAAATTATAAAGGATGAATCAACTATATCTACAGATTCAAATACATCCAGCTTTGCTTTTATGGTCAACGATTCTCAGTTTGAAATCAAGGATAAGCTAAGATTTATTATTGATTCTGGCACATCGCGTCCACGCACGTGTGTGTGTCGACAGACTCAGGCGACCGTACCTCGAACAGCCCGACCCGGATTAACACTCTTTTAATGCGGATTCGTCTTCCGCGTCGAGGAGACAATAAAGCGTTCGAGACGCGCTCGAATGTTTTATTGCAGCTGCCCGCATCTCGATACTTACGGCCTACCCTAGATTGCACCCGGGTTTTTCCTGGCGTAGTATAACTGCTAAAGCCACGGATGCGCGCCGACGCTGAAAGATTACCGGCGTAATAAAACAGCAAACAGCTGGCCGCTTGGGCCAGCCGACTCCACCGCTGACGCGCTGCCCGGGCTGCGCACGCTCTGCTCCTGCCGATCCGATCGGTTGATCGGTACAGGAGGCGGAGCTCACGAAACCACCGACGGCCGATGTCGGAGGACAGAACGCTAGTTACGCTAGAGACACGACACGAGTCGCACGTTTTCTAAGCTACCGACACTCGACTACACACACGTTTGAATAAACCTAAGTATGACACACACCCCGAGTTCGTCATTTTCCATCACCTTTCCTCACTCCCAACAATCATATTACAAACAATGATGAAATATTTGTCAAACAATCTTTTGTCAGTGCGAAAAATGCAACAAGCTGGTATGAAAATCGTTTTCGATAAAAACGGTGTAGAGGTAATACAAGGCCATAAGGTTGTAATAACATGTAAACTTTTGAATAATTTATTAGTTGTTGACTTTGTTGTTGATGTCAGTAAAAATAATATAAACTCTAAAATTAATAATGTTGCTAAAATTAATTATGAATGATGGCATCAACGATTAGGTCATATTGGTAAATAAACATTTTTAGAAATTATTAATAAACAAATGGTTGATAACGTAAGTCAAATTGAAAATGTTATATCTACAAATGATATTCGTAAGGCTTGCATAAATGGTAAGCAATCGCAATTATCATTAAATAAAGCTAAAGATAAAACTTACGTTAAGCGACCTTTGTTTATTATACACTCAGATGTGCGCGGTTCTCACTCCTCCAACGGTCAATAATAAAAATTATTTTGCAATTTTTGTAGATGAATTTACACATTACTGTGTGACATATTTAATAACTTATAAATCAGATGTATTTTCAATTTTCAAAGATTTTATTGGAAAAAGTGAGGCTCATTTCAATTTAAAAGTAGTAAACTTGTATATTGTATATTGATAATAGAAGAGAGTATTTGTCAAATGAGATGAAAGAGTATTATGTAGAAAAAGGTATAAGTTACCATTTAACAGTTCCACGTACTCCACAGTTGAATAGAGTATCAGAGCGTATGAACAGGACTCTCACTGAGAGAGCACGCACGATGATAAGCGGTGCTAAGTTAGACAAAGTATTTTGGGGTGAGGCAGTTTTAACTGCGACATATCTAATTAATATATCGCCAACTAAAGCTTTAAAATTAAATAAAACTCCATTTAAAATGTAGCATGGTAAAAAGCCTTAAATAAAATATTTAAAAAGTTTTGGTAGTATAGTTTATTTTCTTGATAAAATTAGAAAAACAAAATTTGATAATAAATCTTTGAAAGGTATATTAATTGGATATGAGCCCAATGGATATTAAGTTTAGGACGTGATTAGTGACAAATTTGTAATTGTAAGAGATGTAATAGTAGATGTTGACGATTTAGTTATAGTTACTGCAAATAACGAAACAATGAGTAGTTTTAAAAATTATTTGATGAATAAATTTAGTATGACAGAATTGAATGAAATAAAATTTTTTCTTGGAATCAAAGTAGAAAGAAATTGTGATAAATTAACTTTAGATCAAAGTTTATATATTAAAATTGTTTTAAATAAATTTAATATGAGTGATTGTAATTCTGTAAATACACCTTTACCGAATAAACTTGATTATGAAGCTCTTCATTCTGAAGAAAAGTACATGCTCCTTGTCGAAATTTTATTGGTTGTTTTATGTATATAATGATTTGTTCACGACCTGACTTGAGTACAGCAGTAAATATTTTAAGTAGATATTCTAATAAAAATAATAAAGAACTTTGGCAATGTTTAAAAAGAGTTTTAAGATATTTAAAAGGATCAATAGATTTAAAATTAACATATAAACAGGGTGAATATAATGACATTTTATCTGGTTATGTTGATTCAGACTGGGGAGGTTCTGATGGAGAAAGTAGAAAAAGTACAACTGGTTATTTGTTTAAATTGTATGAACGAAGCACAATTTGTTGGAATACAAAAAGACAAGCATCGGTTTCAGCTTCTTCGACAGAAGCAGAATATATGGCTCTTTTCGAAGCTGTTAGAGAAGCTTTATGGTTAAAGTCATTAGCTGGTAGCATTAAAATTAATAATGAAAAACCAATTATAATTTACGAAGATAATAATGGCTGCATTAGTATTGCAAATAATCCTACAAGCCATAAAAGATCAAGACATACTGATATAAAATATCATTTTTCTAGGGAACAAGTTCAGAAAAATGTAATAAAATTAAAATATGTTCCTACAAGAAACCAACTTGCAGATGCCTTGACAAAATCATTGCCAGCAGTAAAGTTTCTGGAATTCAGAACACAGATGGGCTTGGAATAAACAAAGATTATACAGAAAAAAAATATAATTGATATTAATAGAAAAATATATTGATCATGTAATATAGTAATAATAAGAATAACCGAAATGGTCTGATTAGGTTTTTCTGGGTTTCCCTAATCCTAGCAACAAATGTTGGGACATATGTAGTTTCCCAGCGTGGCAAGGTACAACCAACGAGAGGTTCAGACGCTGCAGACCGTATGAATACGGTCAACGCCTGCCGCCCAAGTCTGACGTCCCGCAGGTGCTAAACCCATTCGCCCTCGCCTCCCCAATTGGCGCACGAGCCCGCATACCGCGCACGCATAGTCCACCTCAGGCGCTAGCTCAATACGTAGCGGAAGCTCGATTGGCAGCGCAGCGAGCAGCGGGTGCAGGAGCAGTCGTTGCGAGCAGCGCATCGAGGACATAGTCAAGCGCATCGAGGACATAGTCAAGCGCATTGAGGGGATGCAAGCGAGCATGCTAGCGCGAATAGAAGCGCTAAAAAAACCGCGCCAAATGCCGACCGAGACGAAGACCGCAAGCTCGCAGCAGAGAGGCATTCGCTCAGCGCAAAATGTAAGTCCCCGTCGCCAGGCGCGCCAGGGAGCCGACTCTGAACTTAATACCGATCGCGGTTTTGACCAATATGGGCATGATCGCTCAACGCTAATTCATCACGTATACGAGCAACGCCCGGTTGCGACAAAATCGCAGAAACTCTCAAAATCCGCGAATAACTACGGCAATGAGATCGAGGCTCGTAAGTGCACTCAGCACTCTCGACAGCGCATACGCGCGCGGCAACCCGCGGGAAGAGCCCCTGTCTTAAAAACAGCCAGGAGGCAGCGGCCGATATCCCCCGGATGACGATCCGGACCCCGACCCATCAGACGGCAGCCACGGAGGCAAATAGGCCCCAGGGCCCACGCAACGCAGTTTTACCATGTACGGAAACACTGCAGGCTGGGCGGATGCGTTCAGCAACTCCGCTAGCCTGCCGTTTCACCAGACCGGAAATGCGATCCCGGAATTTGAGGTAATGATGTCACACGGCCCCGCTTATGGGAGGTATTTATTTGCTCCTCTACATAGCTAACAAATTAAAGGGTAAGGCCGCGGAGAATTTCGGAGCGCACATCGCAAACTACACTTCTGTAGAGAAACTATTGCACGATATTACGCTGCACTATGCGAAAATCGGCATAGCCGATCAGATCTACACGCAGATGCGGTCCATCAAGCAAGGACCGAACAAGCCCGTAGGCGAGTGCGGCCTGCGTGTAGAAAAACTGTTTAACCGCTTTATGACTATCGTGGAGTCGGCTTCTGATCTGTCTAACTCGGATAGGTGGGCTAGAAGACGTCAGGCAAGAGTCGAAGTGCTAGACCAATTTTTGTTTGGCTTGAAAGCTTAGCTAGACCACTAGGACCGTTGCAGGTTCCTGAAGGATTTAAGCGCGGCAATCACCACTGCTATTGAATTCGAGGGGAAGCAGAACAGCCAAGACACCGGCAACGCACCGTTACTGACTAAACTCGCTGCTCAGGTGCGCATAGCCACCGCAGAGGAGGTCGTCGTAAGCGGCGAACAGTAGCAAAACGCGGGTTCCGATCAGATCGAAAATCCGCGGGCTCATTGCATTTACTGCAACCAACATAAACACTCGGAAAACGTTGCATCGTGTTGGTCCGACATGCGTCCGAGCGAGCGATCTCCAACCCCTACCAAAAAAAGAATAGCAATAACAAAAATACCGGTTCGAACAATAATAAATACACTGGCTGTATAAACAGAAAAAATGCCAGCGCCGGTTCCAATAATAATAAGAACGCCAAGAATGCTAAGGGCGAAAATAAGAACGGCAACGGCAACAATAATGGCAATGACAACGGCAATAAGTCCAACCAGAAGAAAGATAAAAACTGGAATAATAAAAACCGTCGCGATAGCTCGGCCGAAAGTAGGAAACGAGACTCTGATCGCGATAACAAAAACAATTCCGGTAATTTAAACTAAACTCATGTTCGTCGCAATCCTCAAGAGGCGAGCGTCTACACGAAGAGCGAAATGAGGAGCAATGCTCGTTGTCGGCAAAAATAAAATTTCTCACTACAGACAGACAGCCCCCAATCCTGTCCGTAAATTGCCCGCAGTTAAGAAAACGCACGGGCAAATTCTTCGCTGATTCCGGTGCGGATATCTCTGTCGTAAAAGTCGGGGAGCTAGCCCCCTGCTACCCGTACGACACGCCAAAAAACATTAAAGTGCAAGATGTGACTCACGGTACCGCGTACACGCACGGCTAGGCGGTAGTGCAGCTGCAAGAGTTGCTTTGCAGTGTCCACGTAGTATCCAGCAATTTCCCGATAGAAAATAGCGGAATCATTGGATGGGACTTGATCCATGCACACAAGGGTTGTGTCGATGCTGATAACAAATGTCCCCAACTTGGCGACATTAAACTACCGTTTGAATTCGCCGAGCTGGTCAAAATTCCAGCACGAGTCAAGATGGTTATAGGCGCGCGCGTACGGAACGACGACGTGAATGTCAAGTGGGTTCCTCTGCAGAACCTTCACCCCAACTTACTTTTTAGTAAATTCACAGACGAGAATATCAACGGCCGCGTATACGCGGAGTGCATCAATATCAGCGATACGGAAGTTACGATTGATACTCCTACGGTAGAGTTAGAGGAGGTGGAAACCGCCATTACTAACTCACCTCCCGCCGATGAGGACGGCGGTGCCGACAGCGATGCGAACTCTTCCGCCAAAATAAGACGAGTGATAAACTCGGATAAGCACGTCGAAAAATACTAAGAGATCCGCCGATTAAACGAAAAGTTGCAGGCCGGTAGCGTAGCCAGACGCTCTCGAGTCGACGAGATTATGCGGTTGGCCAATCTCGATGGATGCAACGAAGAGGAGTGAGCGTGCATACGCGCGATTGTTGATGAGTACGCAGGCGTGTTCGGCCTTGAAGGCGAGCCGCTCCCTGCGACTCCCTTGTTACAGCATAGAATTTTGCTGAAATGCCATGTCAAATTACCCGACGCCGACGCATGCGTGAAAGCTAAAGGAAACGATCGACTTGTTTTGCTATTATCGCCGCTTCATTAATGGCTTTTCTAAAATCGCTTATCCACTATTCAGACTCCTGCAAAAGGACGTAGAGTTCGTCTGGGGAGAAGCCGAGCAAGACGGGTTCAACTCATTGCAAAAGCTCATGTCGGAGGTGCTGGTGCTAAAAGCTCCGGACCTCTCGTAGCCGTTTCTTGTAACTACGAATGCGAGCGACTTTGCTTTGGGCGCGATTTTGAACCAAGGCAAAATTGGTTTAAATCTACCGTGTGCGTATGCATCAAGATGCTTGAAGGGCAGCGAACTTAGGGTACCTAAGTTCGCTGCTAAGGAGCAATTCCGCTGCTACTGGTATGGGCGGAAATTCACGATCTGCACGGACCATGAAGCGCTCAAACACTTTCACACCATGAAAAAGCCGGACGATTTAATCAGCTAAAAGCAGCGAGTGTCGGCTACAATTTTGATATCGTGTACCGCCCCGGGTTAAAAACGCGAACGCCAACGCGCTATCGCGAAACCCGGTGCTAGCTGAAGGCGAAACCAATCCGGATGTACCGCGGTTAGAAATGTACGACTTGGCTGACAAACAGATGAAAGAAAATCCGGACGAGGAAGCGGGCGTGCCGCCAGGCCGAATTTTTCGCGCGCGGTCGGTCAAAAAGCAAAACAGCACCGATCACGCAAAAGTTCGCCAGCAGTTGTCTAGCACTAACAGCTCGATAAGCAACGCCGAAACCAAGAAACCACGCAACGCAAACGCGATAATTTTTCATAAAAGCAAGTTTTTGGCACTCGAAAACGAACACGATGATTTTTATATATACCGCGCGCTTCACGATGTCTATCACGGAGACGGGAAAATAAAAATGGTTCACGGAAGTAAAGTACAAGAAGTTCGTTTACGCGCCGGATCACAAGGACACGGTATGGTTCGAATGCGTGCTGACGAGCGTGGTGCTGAATAGATACACGGGTAACAGATACTCGCTTGGTGGGATCGAGCTTGCCCAAATCCGGCAAATCTTGCGCGAGTCGATCAAGTTTTGCTCCAAGGCCCCGGCAGTGCAACCGCCGTGAGCGTCGCCAATGAGCGAGGAAAATACAGACTCGGATGAGTCGATGCGCACGGTGAAATCCGTGATTTCGTCGACCTCAAGAGCATCGGTCATGCCCCCTAAGGTGCTACTGTACTTAAAGTATGTAGAGCCGGTAGGCCGTGAGACGCGGAGTACTCGGCGATCCCAGGGTGCAGTCTCGCAGAAACTTTATGAGCCTAGCAGCTCGAGTAGTGACGAGTCGGGTCCACGAATTACTCTGTAAGGGAAAGTCGCCAACGAGCTGGAGCCGTTGCAGACAATTAAGTTCCCCCGGAGTCTGGGATCACTGGGCTCGAGCCTCCCAGCAGCCACCTTCACCCATAATCCCTCAGGCGCCAAAGGCCCAGCGCCGGTTGAGCGCAAGGAGCTTGCCGCGATGCGCGCAAGCTCGCCGCCTCGAAGCAAAAGCACAAGCGCCGACGCTCCTAAACCACATCGATAGTTCGCATCGATCTGTAGGAGTTAAGCTGAGTCGCGACTTCGAAAAATAAAGCGGTTACTGCCGACGAGGAAGTCGCGCCGCGATAGACTCGCGGTGTAGAGTATCTCGCAATGGGAGAAAACGCACGTGCGCATAGCCCGAGTTTGCTCAGCATAAAAAGTAAACCAACTACGACCGAAAACCCGACAAGTCGGACGAGAACTCTTCCGTTAGCTCGGGGAACGCTTGCACTCACGCGTATATCTGCATTCACTATGATTTCCCAGAAGATAAGCGACTTTTCTGTCACATTGTGGTGCCGAACGCCTCCAAATTTTTGCATCTAAATTTGACTGGCCTGCATTTTACTCCGTATATTCGGGTCAAAGTTCCACAGGCCTCCGTCAAACCGGTAAACCCGATTCGCGGCTCGTCCCCACCCTCCGAAGAAGAGCGCGAAAGGGAAAACTCGCCGATACTTGGGCAAAAGAGCCGAACAACGAAGAAAGCTTCGCTAGCAACCGGTCCTCTGGATAAAGCCGCGGGCGCCAAAACCGCTAGCGCGCAGGACGAATCGGTCGCAAGGTGCGAAAATGGGCGAGCTGCCCCTGCTTCAGCAACGGAGCCAGCCAGCATGTATGAATGCCCGACTAGAAACGCATCGGTATTCGTAAATCCTCGGGAAACCGATTCCACGGTCAGCGACCCTTGCTCGCGAGACCCGAAATCGTTCACGATGCCTTTAGCCTCACTTTTCGCGGTAGGCAGCCCCGCTACTTCCCATAGTCAAGCCAGGAGCAATTCCGACAAGAACAGGCCAGGCTCGATCTGACCAACAGCTGTATGATGCGTCAGCACTGATAAGCGACGGCAACACGAGCCCAGACAGCTGCGTGCCGTCAGTGATGGCAGAGACAGCACAGCCGCGGTCAAGGCCGCGCTAGCTGATAATAAGTTAAAGCGCTTCGTTGTAGCCAGGGCCAGGCCTCCTCGCGAAAAGCCCCCTTGGGCAATTCCCGAAGACCAGGAGCCTCCATCTTTTGTGCACCTAAAAGCTTACAACGAGCACCCTTTCCTTTTTAAGGAAAATTTAGTGTGCCTGATCTCGGCTGATGGATATATATCAACCGAGATACAGGAGGCGTTGATAGAACGACACTATCTAAGGCCAAACGACTTGACTAAGGAGAATTACAAGCTCGGCAAAGTTAATGTAACAACATTTGGAGAAGACAAGCTAGTCGGAGTGTATATAAAAGCATTTTTCGAGGATCGGCTATTACGAGCAGACCTCCACAAATGTCTAAAAACACTCAGAAATGTCGTTCTAAAAGAGGGCATACGCAGCTTCGCGGTAATTCGCGATATGGCAATGCTTACCTGCCGAATGGTCCAATTTCGTGGACCTTTTCGACTGCACGTTCGCCGGAAACGCGGTCGTCGCAGTGCTATACAACAATAACTTGCCAATGCCCCTAGTCGGCGATAGACTCTGGGCGAACACCGGGGAATGCATAAAACGTACAACAAACTGGCTAATGATTTTTATTGGCGCAATATGCGGCCCCACGTCAAACAGCTTGTTGCTCGGTGCGCGACGTGCCAGAGTAACAAATTGATCTGCGTTAAGACACGACTCCCACTACTTATGAGCAATAACACTCGACGCCCTTCGCCCAAATTGCGCTAGACTTCTACGGCCCGTTAGAACGTGCTAAACGAGGTAACAGATACATTATGTCGGTTCAAGACATACTGACAAAATATGTTATCTTAACACCGACGAAGCGCGCAAATGCGGATGAGGTCGCTCGGTCGTTGATCGAAAAAATAATTTGCGTGTTCGGGCCTCCGGCAGCGATCGTAACCGATCAAGGCACGCATTTCCAAAACCGTATGCTCGAGGAACTCGCGAAGATTTTCGGCATAACCAAGTTTTGTACTACGTCCGATCATCTACAGGCGAACGGGTCGATCGAGCTTATGCATCATACGCTCACGGAGTATCTGAGGAAGTACGTGAAGAAAATTGACAGATAAGACGAATGGACGGCCGTCTGCCAACACGCGTACAATTGTACTGAACATGAGAGTACGCGTTATTCACCGCACGAGCTTTTGTTCGGTATTAAGCCCAGAACTCCGTCGAGCTTTTTCCAAAATAACGGCAACGTAACATATAACGATTACATCGCTGACATGACGAATAATTTAACGGCTTGGCAAAGTGCAGCCGCAATGAACTTAGTACAGTCTACGTACCGGTTTAAGCATTACTATGACCGGAAACTGAATTCAAAACATTTTCGAGAAGGCAAAATCGACTTTCTACTGAAAGAACCGAAGGTGGGAAATTTCGCCAAGGAATACCGCGGCCCCTTCGAGATAATCGCGATCAATCGCAAAATAAATAACGTTACCTTGCGGAACGACGAGGTGACAAGAACAATCCATTTAAATAAAATTGAACGGCTCAGCGAGTTTTCTAGAGAAGCCGCGAATTCAGAAGCGGAATCCTTGGAGTGAGACTTTTTTTTACTGTTTTTTTTTTTGCGTCCCTGGACGGGCCGCGCAATAAAACAAAAAACGTCTTATTGGCTCGGCCACCTCTACGCGCCCAAGAAGCCAGCCGCTTAGTATCGACTTGCGCCAGATAACCTCTGCCTTCTCGTATCTTTTAGGCTTTGCCCTTGTCCTTGGGCGTTCAGGACCGCTTCATACACCAGCTAAAGGAGAATCTGGGATTGATTACGGAATAGATTGCGCCGTTGGTGACATCCAGCACCAACTGGAAGTTGATCGAGAAGGTCGATTTGCACCCGTATTTTCTGACAGGTTCAAAGTTGGTGCATAAAGTCACGATCGCGGCTCTCGCGTGCAGACCGCGTTGCGATTCGGCAGGCCTACTTGAGGAAGCCAATGTCGCCGCCCGTCAGGGCGACTGGGTAAGAGACTTAATACTTATCCACGGCAACGGCATAGGGCCGCAGAGGTCTCGGCGCGCCGTTTTGCCCTTTATTGGCTCATTCTATAGATGGCTATATGGGACGCTGACCGAAGCCGATGTAATCGAGGTCCAAGATGCGGTTAAGGTCATCGCCGACGACAATCGCCGCACGATCGCGCTTTTAGCTTACCAAACGGAAATCGTTGAGCACGAGTTTTCGGAGTTGAACGAGAAAATGTGTAAGCTAGATGCAGGAACGTGTTAGCGTGTTATCGAATAGGACAAGTTTGAACGTTATCGGACTAGATAATCTCGATACTGAACTAGAGATTAGAAACGGCTTGGCCCAGTTTAAATTAGACACGGACATCATCACGGACGCGATATTGTTCGCGGTCATAGGCCTGGACCACCCGCGGATCATGTCCCCCGAAACGATCGTCCGTTCGGCAAAAACAGTGCAGGACACGGTATCGCACGCGAGATTCCTCGGACGAGTCAGCGGCGGTCCCGACTATTAAAGTATCGAAAATTTTGGTATTTTTCGCGAACTGGTATCTAGTTCACCACGTAGCGATCCCCTTAATCGACATGGAGAAATTTATCCTGTTCAATGCCTCGCCCGTGCCTGCTGTTCAAAATATTTTAAATATTTCTGACATGGCCGCTTATATATGGCCTGCTCACACGTACTTCGCGGTAAGTACATCTAATCGAACATATGTCCCGATCCCAACCGAGGAAGTGCCAAATTTACGGGAGTTGTTTGGCAAGTTGATCGCGGTCGACCCAGAACCGGTGCGCGACGTGCGCGACAACGTAGCATGCGAGATAAGAATCGCGGCCGGTCGCGCTATAGAGGATCCGGGCGTATGCGACGAAAAAATTAAACACTTAAGGGACACTTTTTGGTTGAGGCTGCATAAAGCCAACACTTGGGTGTACGCGGCAAGGCGGGCAGAGGATATCGTTATCCAATGCACTCGCGCCGAGCAAACCATGTCGCAAATTTCGGGCACAGGTATACTCAAGTTGCGTGACGGCTGCTCGGCCCACACAGCCACCGCTCACCTCTCCGCTTCGCACACTTTTACCCAAAAAGTAAACGCATCCTCTTTCAGCTCGTTGCAGTTCAACATGTCGCAGTTAATCGCGCGCATCAACGAATCCGCGCACGCGATGACGGACTTGCAACAAGCGATTGAAAACAAAGCAAAGGTTCGCGCCGAAAATGCCCACGGCTCCGAAATGGAAAATTTGAAGGCCAGGGCAGGCATACGCGATATTGCAGCCAAAACTCGCAAAATCGTTAGGCGGCATTTTTCGATGCCCGCCGACTAGCACAAACGTTTAAGGTTGGCGACGTTGCCAAGAGGAGACAGGTATCGTCGTCTGCGGCGGAAGGTATCACGGAAAAATTGGCTTTTCCGTACATAGGCCCATATACGATTATGGCCCAAGTCGGCTTGAATACATTCGAGCTGACCGATAAAAATGGAAGAGTGGAAAAGCTAGTGTCGGCCAAAGAAATGAAGATCTTTTATGACAAAGACGACGAATAGGGGGACAACGATGAGTCACAATCACCGGGGGATGCTTGCGAGGTGAAGGCGATGAGTGACCCACCAGAAACGTGTGAATTCGAGTCTGAGCTCAAGCCGACGGACGTAGTGGTGGAAGGGAAGCGTGAGCGCGAGCAACGACCCGGTTAATATGAGTCGACATCCGCAGTGGCGGAGAGAAGTGGCGAACCCGTAAAAGAAGCGACCCCGAAACCCTCTCGGAAAATTGTAACGGCGAGCGCACCGATGGAGAATTAGCAGGATGGAAAGCGTAAGCCCGGCCAATCGAAGGACGCCGCATCGAGCGATTGACATCATCATAATATATTACATCGACATCATTATATCACATTGACACGGGCTCACCACGAGGAAGAAGGAGCGTGGATAAGCGCATTTGGTGAAGCATAGCAGCTGTAGATATGCATGTTCGTTATCATTGCTTGCACAAAACCTTCCACTTGCGTAGTCGATCAGTTCCTATATTAGGATCATGTATTGACATAATTTAATTCCAATTCTTGGAGTTAGCAATAGGTAATAATTTTTTATAATCAGTTATTATTATGGGTTTATTGATCTTAGTTTTTATCTTAAAAGTATCAACTATCGGATAGAGATCAGTTAAAGAATTTATTAGTTTATATGTAGCCGTTTGTAAGTTATGTGTTTTAATGTAAATATTATCAATACACGATCCTTTACAGTTACCATTAGATGGCCTAGTAATTCCATATATCAGCATATATCCCTTGTCCAGGAAGTTATAATTAATATTAAAATCACCTATTATTAGATGATTTTTTTAGTTTTCTCTTTTTACAGATACATTTGTTTAATTCTGATATATGTTAATTTTTAGGTATTTTATAAGACCTATATGTCGCAGAAATATCCATCTTATTCTTATTGCTCAATTTGATATGAATATCTAGCAATTTTATCCTACCGCATTTAACGACTTGAAAATCATGTTCAATATTCGTGCCTACAAAAACTATAACACCATTATTTTTATTTAATTGACTCTCATTATAGTAGCTTATATATCTATCCAATTCATAAATTTTGTAATTTTCTTGTATGAACGTTTCAGTACATATCAAAATAGATGGTTTGTTTGTTAGACTCTCTAGCAGGATTTTTAATTTATCAAAATTAGCGAACATACTACGTATATTGACGAGCATTCTGAAGTCATTTTTGTTGTTTAGTGTTTTATTTAGACTAGTAATATTATCAACTGTTCTTTCTTTTTAAATAGAATCCTTTGAAATCCTATCAAAAATCTCAAAATCAACACCATAATAAAATTTTATATTTGGGAAAATTTGTAAAAATCCTCCAAAACTCGTTAAAAAAAATTTAATATCTACGGTCAAAATGTTCTTTGAACTTAAATCATTCAGGTTACCAAAAAAAAAATCTAAAGTATCAAATTTCAATTAATTTTTAGCAGTAAGAGAACTTAGAAAATACCCGTCCGGCCGGGTTTTTTTGCATTTATTCCAGAAAACTTAATGTATTTTATAAATCAAAAACTATTTAATGTTAATGACAGGTACATATGATAAAAATATACATTCCTATTGAAAAACATTTTCAAGGTTTGGTTCAGGTAGATTGAAAGTTGTGAGAATAATTAAAAAAAAAGTCGTAATTAATGTATTTATTATTTTTGACATATATTCTGACACATATATGTATACTATATGGATGGTTCTCTGTAAAAATCGAAGATGAAAATTTAAATTTATGGCCAAACAGTATATATATGTTCTAATGTTGTACCTGAATTTAAAAAAAAAAATTCAGCGCGTTTCCTTCATTTGACTTCGACTTCTAGCTGGTCAAAATTGATGTTTCAATTAATTTTTGCCTATTTCCAATGATTTGTAGCTCATAAGGGATGCATTTTTACCTAAAACCACTTAGGTATTTTTTTTGTGAAATTTCCAGAATTTTTTTAAGGCTATCTTATTTGCATTTCAAAACTTAAAATATGAAAATCTGAATGTTCGATCAGGACTCTGACAACCACAATACAGTAAAAAGATGCCTTTTTATAATAAAAAAGTAGCTGTAAAGTTCTCAAATGGGCCTGACCTTCTACTAGAAGTTCTGGAGAAAACAATCATGATATAATGGCTAATAAGTAATTTTACATGCAAATTTGACACTTATATCCTAGTATAACCGATACGCGAACTCCCCTCATAATAGTAAGGTGGCAAATTTATTTTGGGCTTGATCCTGCATGTATACGCTGAATGCGATCACATCCAAAAATCGCTAAAAACGATTGTTTAACTCTAACTCGAATTCTATTATTCTACAAAAAAAGTTAAGCAGAAAAGTTGTAGATCTCGAGGAAATACAACTTTTTTCCATCGACACTTAAGCTTGAAAATGCTTGTAATTAGAGTAAACAGGCCAAAATCGATTTTTTCATAGCAATAAACCAGTATTTATCATAAAACTTTGAGGCTATACATTTTACATAAAAACCTTCACTGTAAAAGTTGTAGATATTTTGAAAACATAACCATAACAAATATATTTTTTTAGTGATTACCGTAAGGCGTAGACCTAAAAACAATTTTAAACAAGCTGACCAGACTGACTCAACATTGCATAAGGGTATAAAATTTACGAACGACTGATATTTTCTAAATAAATCCGTAAATCAGTACAATTGACTTAAAAAAATTGAGTATATTGTTCTGAACTATAAAAACTTAAATAATAATAATGAAAATATCTCAGATTGAAGAATGGCTCTGAGAAGCCTGTCACATCTCTCTAAACTATGCTACTCTCGAAACAATCTATTTTCTAATAAATTGAATCATATTACCAAACCGAATCTTGACTGCATTTATTGATCTGAATTTTCTGTGTTTCAATAATGTTCCTCTTAAAAATTCTCTCAAGTTCTTGGTGCAACTTTTTAATTCTTTTCTCACTGAAAAAATAAAATAAAATCAAAACAAAAAAAGGATGTGTAAATTATTAAGTAAACCAAGCCTTGCCCTGTATGCATGATTATAGACATGTATAACCTGCATCTTCTAAGCATTGCATCTGCTGAAACATAAATTATTTCAACTACAAAATTATTAAGAAACTAAATCATATAGATTACATAGATCACATTGTACCTGACAATCAATGATCTAGATCTTACTCCACCTTATCCAGTAGACATTGATATTCAGTTGTACATTGTACTTCAGTTGTACCTTTACACTAGGAAACATATTAAAAACTTATAAGCACAAATAATTATTTGTCACCTTATAAGAATACTCATCAATTAATAATAAAGCTGACAGTCTTGAATGGAGTTTCGTCCCAAGATAGCTTAGCCACGAACATTATCAATATTCTGAGTTGTACTGCGGTAAACGCAGTAGACCATGATGCTAATAAACACAGTGTTGCTCGTGTACCTAGACATACAGAAAAATATATTACAAAATTATCCTCTACTTAAATATGAAAACCGTCAAAAAACATTTTCTAGTCACATGGTTTGTATTTACAACAATACAAATAACAGTATATTGATAATTATCCAATCAATAAAAACTCTATTGTCTATAGAACTTAATATTGAACTTGGAACATGCACAGAGCGTTATGCACTAATACTTATAAAAAGATAGGATATCTATTTAACATAGAGCACCAGTTACTACAAAATATCACCATGCCAGATTCTGTAAATCCCTTTCAGAGCCGTATTAATGTGTTCGAAGTATCCAGCAACACCAATCAGGACTGTCAGAAGATGCAAATACTGCTGCAGAGTCATTACCGTGTGGTAGAAGTAGCTAAACATGCCAACCAGCACCGTCAGATACAGCTCCAATGTTGTCTCTGGGTGATTGCAGCAGCCAAAGAGATAAAGCATCAATATTAGACGTAAATCCATCTTCAGGGACGTATTCAGATAGTTGTAGTACATGGAAATGCCAACCAGCACCACTAGAAAGCGCCAATCCAGCTCCCGGGTCATCTTCGTGTATTCAAAAGTGGCAAAGATGCCAACCAACAACGCCAGGCCATCTAAATTCTGCTCCAGACTCGGCTCCAAGTTGTTAAATACAGAGATAAACAGATAAATATCTATGCTCTCTGACAACAAACACCATATCAGCAAGAGCATGATAACTATTTCATTAGCTCAATAGCTTTTAAGAGACCTGGGAAAAATAACACTGATTAAACACATAGATCATACAATTGCACGGTTGCTCATTTTACTGTATTGTAACTCACGAAAAGAATAAAACGTATCTGCCGGTCTGCTGACGATCTCAAAAGCAATAATCAATCCTCATCCAGACTGTATCCAGAGAGAGGGTATCAAGCAGGAGAGCACCTAAATCTTCTGTGGAAGGTAATACTTTCGAACACCCTCTTTTGTCTTTTATTCATAAATTTACCAATAAAATCGGCTTAACCTCAAATACTTAGAAACGCGTATACTTTACAATCACTGAAACACTTTTAGTAAATAAAATAACATATGTCACTATCACTTCGAAGAGAAGTGTATATTATACGCAAACCTTTTTCTCGAATACGGCACATAACCCACAACTGTCGAGAGGATCTGTTCGCACCACACAGTGTAAATTCACAGCCCAAGGATTATACACTTAGTAAAATTATAACACTATTAAATATTGTTAACACTAGCATACCCCTAGAAATGTTCTTACTGTACTTTATTCGAATCAAAATCTTATTTGACATTTCTTTGAAAGTATATCGAAATACACATTATGACGACACGACCGACCAGCTGACGATACGAAAACAAAATAAAGTTGTCTACAACGTGCTACAACGTGAAGTGAGAAAACCCGCGCGTGCTTTTCAAATGTGTACTATATTCACAAAATTGACAAAGTCGAGAAAATCGATTACTTTATGAATGATGAAATACAAATCTGATAAAATTTTAATAGAAGTACGATAAAAGGCTTAATTTGTAAATCAATTATGCAATTTTCGACCCATAGGGCTGAAATTTTGGGAGGAGTTTCCTCTCGCACAAACTAAAAATTTTTTTCATCCCGATTCTCTATGTCGTTTGGAAATTCGGGCACAATTTGTTCAATTTTTGCGTGTTTTTTTGAATAAAAACGTTTGTTACACGGATATCTTTGAGAGATTTTAATCAATCGGACTAAAAATGTATGTGCTAACTCCCCTCATACTTTTTCTTATTACCATCAAAGCATGAAAATGCTCATAACTCAAGGTTAAATGGTTAAATTGGTTTTTTGAATGAAAAAAACCAATTATTTATCATAAAACTTTGAGGCTATGCATTTTACATGAAAACGTAAAACGTAAAAGTTATAGGCATTTTTAAAACACAACTTTGTACTGTGACAAACATTTTCACACACCCCCTATCTGTCCCAAAAGCTTTAATTAATTGCCTGAAGCGTGAAGCTCGGGCATCAGGCAACATCGAAGCGAGCGCGCAGCACGAGCGTCAGGTAATATCAAGGACAGCTAAAGCGCGAGTGTCAGCGGTAGTGCCTTGCACACAAAACGCGAAGCGTTATACACGCCTTGCATCGCAAAGCGCTAGTTAAAATTATATGTTTTTGAATATAAAATGACGAATGCTTTATGTATTCATGCGTATCATAAGATGTAATCAGTAGATTCGGTCCAGATGGAAGGGTTGTTGCAATTAAATATTTGTGCGGATGTAATCTTTTTTTTTTAATTTTTTTTTTTTTTTGTGAATATGAAAAGATGAATACTTTATGTATTCATGCATATCAGAACATGTAATCGCTAGATTTTGTCGAGATAAAAGAGATACTGCGATTAAATATTTGTGCAGATATAATCTTTTTTCTTTAAATTATTAGTTTGTAAATATTGAAACGGTCCGCAAAGTGTTAGTGCGCGACCGTGAGAGATTTGTGACCCAAGGTTAGTAATCAGGATATGAGCACAATCGAAGAATGACAATCGACTTGGATCCACTCCACATATGTTAGTTGAGTAAACAAAAGACTTCCCTATCCTCTGAAGTGGGAGGCCTGCTAGAGAAGCGCTGCTATTGCGTTAAAGGGGATAAATAGGGAATATCCACTACGCCTGCCCTGCACACTTAGGTAAGCCACGCAGCTTCAGGCTGATGATGTGTGAAGTACTACCATCTCACCACGAGCATGTGACCAGATAGCTCCACCTAAGAACAAAGTACTACCATCCTAATCCGGTGGAACACCTGAAGAAGGGGAAAGGAGGAAATGAGCCATAGTTATATTATGTTTATGAATGATAATCGTTTATTTTCTTGTTTTATATTCACATGCGATACTGGATCTCAGAACCTACAGAAGAAGGGAGTAGACTGCGCACATACTCTTTAAAAGGCTGGGGCTCATAGACTACTGGGTATGGAGGAGACCAGATCAAGAAGCGAAAACTACCCATCGCAACTTATTCAGTTGAGAGTCAGATCATTAATGCTCGCTGCTGGCTCCGGGGCTCCTTATATACCCGTGTCGCTCCCTCTCTCCTGTGTTATATGCTCGCACGCCATCTACCAGTGCATAGGTAGACTATTTACATTTGGCTACTAGCGCCACTCGGTCGGTAACTTGCCTTCATCAGGCAAGTCATCTGTTGCTGCTCTTTTATCCCCTAGGTGGGCCCTGCCATCTCAATATAAAATGACGAATGCTTTACGTATTTATACATATCATTAAATATAATCTGCAGATTTGGTCGAGATCAAATGGTTGCTGCTAATAATTTTATTGACTTATGAAAAATTCTACACGGATATTTTCTATTCTGATATTTGCAAAACTCTACACAATCACATAACCTATTGTCAGATAAATTTTACAACAATAGATTATACCCTAGTGTAGAATTTCGCATTGTAGTAAAATAATTTAAAAAATATGTTTGAAGAATATTCGTGTAGAAAATATTTGTGTAGAATTTTGTCGTGTAGGAAAATACGTTTGTGCGAAGTATTCATGTGTACGGTTCGTTCGGTGTCATTTTATTGTTCAGATATAATATTTCTTTCAAAGCTATGTGTTTGTGAATATAAGTTGACGTACATGCATATCACAAGATATAATCTGCAGATTTATTGTTGATGGAAGGGGTGCTGCGAATAATTATTTCTGCAGATATGATTCTCTTTTCAAAGCTATGTGTTTGGGAATATGAAATGATAAAATGAGAACTCGGTGTTCGTTTTACTTATTTCTTTATTCGTCGGACGTGTCACAGTCGGCTCGTCTCTTGACGTTGACAGATCGAGAAGCGAGGAAGGACTGAGGTCCAAGGTATATCCGCGAAACCGAAGTACCTCGGAAAGTACCGCAAAGAGTGGGAGGCTAATCCGCGATACAGATGCAGAAAATACGCTCTGGGAAAATGTCGAATATCGCAGGACGTTTTATGACTTAATCCGACGGGCCGCTCGGCGACGTGCCGCGCAGCGTCGGTTGGGGCTTGTCCGGGCCCTATCATAAAGTTCAGGTGACGGAACATTTTCCTAGCGCGTCTCGATTTCTGCTCTCCACATTTACTTTAATATTTAAAAATATAGGTTATACAAATTTATAGTTATATATATTCCCGCCAACCGTGCGACTGCACACCCCAAGTTGATGTAAATTTTCAATATTTTAACGTTTTCATCAATTATCTAGTCATCCATATTGATAAATCTCAAACCCCTAAAAGCTGATAATGGATGGTGCAAAAGGTAAGAAAAATTAAAAATCAGTGGAGATCCCCCTTAAGGTTGTTACAAAAAGTGTGAAAAAGTTTTTTTGTATAAACATTAGTAAAAGTATGCATAAATATACGTAGTGACAAGTACAATAATATAAAGTTACAGTGCAAGTGTTAATATAGTAAGAGTAAAAACAATTCATATTTTCTCAAGATTTGAGGTTATGCAGAGGGAATAAAATGTCAAATATATAATATATATATTTGACATTTTATTC
>QLSS01000125.1:106762-156093 GCA_024372645.1 Trichomalopsis sarcophagae
TGTATAAACGTGGGACATTACACCTCCCCCCCCCCCCAGAATATTGCTGTCCTCAGCAATGGAAGCGGCGTAAGAATAAAGATGTCCCATGTTTATTCACGTGAAATTTTCCGGTAGAATCCGTATTACTAATTTTTAATATCTGTTACATTATTCTTTTTAATTTACAAATCCTACACTCGTATGGTATCCTTTGAACACACTCACCGTTTGCCCAGTTAGCATGGCAAACTACACAAAGTAACCAACTTGATTCTTGATGTTCGGTTCCCTTGTACCAGCAGTCATCTTTGCACCCCGTACAACTCGTAAATAATGGGGGCTGTGGGATTGTTGAGTGTTGTGTAGTGACTTTCAGTCTATTCAAGGGAACTCTGGCTTTCGAAACTAATGCCTCTTCCTTTAGTTTTATTCTCTGCTCTCGTTTTCTAATCTTGTCTTTCTCTCTTCTCTTCTCCTTTTCCTCTTCGGTTTCTACTTTTGATTTTTTTTTTAAATGTTCTCCTTCGCAAACGCGTCGACTCTATTTTCTGATGTTTAGATCTTTTTTTATTTGTAGTCTTTGATGTTGATTCTTTGCGCTGACTAGGCGGACACGGTGGATATGGCGTAGTCGGTGGAATCAGCTGTTTCGGTGGACACGGCGGGGTTGCTGGACACGGCGGTGTATCGCTCTCCTGTAAGTTGTCCCCTTCCACACACATGCTCGCGCCTGTGTTTACTCGCGGACACGGCGTGCTGTCTCTCTCCAGCGACTCGTCCCCCTCCGCGCTCTCGCCTGCGCTGGTGTGTGTACGCGGACTTTGCAGGTACGACGAAATTGGTGGACGCGGTGGAGTCGCCGGACACGGCGGTGTATTGCTCTCCAGCAGTTTGTCCCCTTCCACACACTCGCTCGCGCCTGTGTTTATTCGCGGACTCGGCGGACTGAGTAGTTGTTTCGAACTAGCAGTTTCAATTGATCTAAATCCATTTTAATTTTATTGCTTAAATTTAATCCTGCATTACAATAATATTCATTCATAGTGTTCGCAATAATAGTCTTGTCATCAATTTTCTGATCATTAACTATTATACTATCAAGTGATCCTCCTTGCTTCTTTTTTTCCCTAACTTATCATTTATTATGCTCCAAAGCTGTCTTGAATTACCACTGCATTTTCTAATGGCATTATTTTCGTATTTATACTTAGCATCTTTAATTACCTTACTCAGTGAACAATTCTGGATGTTGCTATTTTCGTAGTGGAATCATCGTACTGATTTTTCACTCGAAACATTAATATCCTTGTTAGAGATCAAAACCTGGATAATACCCATAGCTAATACGCATTATTTAACAATTTTCGTAAATTTGACCTTCATATGACCTTGATTGACTTATTGACAGTACCATTTTAAACGTAAAATTTTCTGCTCTTTTCAAATCCGGGATCCAAAATTGGTGTTCCTATTTAAAAAAAGGAACTTGACCTTGGAATGACCTTCAAAAACACGTTCAAGGTCAAATTCGATGGTACTAAAAGTTGACCCCCTCTGACCTCTACAACTTTTGTCTGAAACATTTTTTCGTATACTAACTGGATTTTGAGATATTTACCATTATAGATTAAAATGGTCCACCCTGTATAACATGACTCCATCAGCCCTATTAATTTTACTGTCATTGTAATAGCTTTTATATCCTTGTAGTTGATAGTATTGAGAATGTTGTAAGATCCATGTTTCCGTACATATTATAATAATTGGTTTTACTACCAAGCTTTCAATAAATGATCTAATTTTTCGTAATTCGCATTTAAACTTCTTATATTTACACAGAGAATTAAGTTCTGTTTTTCGAGATGCTCTTGTTACGTGATATGGTGCTATACTTAAGATAATTCCAGAAGACGATGTTGATACTGTCTACCCTGGATACCAGATACCTAGAAAGCGATTATCGTCACGTTATTCGTATACAGTCACCTCAAAAACCCCCAATCAGAGTCTCGACGAAATATGTTGTTATTCTCCGTGAAACTCCAGGAGACGACGTTGATATAGCCAACCTTTGGCGCCGGGTACCTCGAGGAGCGTTGCCGTCGCTATATTTGTGTTCAGCGACCTCGAAAATCCCCGATCAACGAGTCTCGACAAAAAATGTCATTAATTTTTCATGAAACTCCAGGAGACTACGTTGATAATATTCACCCTGGGCACCGGGTACCTCGAGGAACGTTGCCGTTGCTATATTCGTGTTCATCAACCTCGAAAACTCCCGAGTAACGAGTTTCGACTAATTATGTTTCAAATTGTAACAAAACTCCAGGAGACCATTAATACTGTCTACCCTGGACACCAGGTACTTCTGAGAGTATTGCCGTAGCGATATTCGTGTTCAGCGACCCCAAAAACCCCCTAGTAACAAAACTGTACCTACTCTCATCAATATTTACCGCGCTTTTTTGGTTTGCTGCATTATTATTTAGATTTGAGGTTACATCTCTTCTTTAAAAACAATATGGGCAAAAATACTAGAAACTACTAGAACACATTATCAACCTATGCATAGCAATTTCAATCTGGCCATATTCCTTAAAAAATGCTGAAATCATACCCATATACAAAAGTAATGACAAAAGTTATGCTCAAAATTATAGACCAATATCCCTGATTTCCAATTTAGCAAAAATTTTCGAAAAAATAATTTACAACCGACTTTATGATTTCATGGAGTCGTGCAATATCATCTCACAAAATCAGTATGGATTTGTTAAAAATAAGGGAACTAAAGACGCATTGCAAAATATTACAAATACCATATACAAAAATTTAGATAGCAGCAGGCCAACGGCTATAACCTTCCTAGATCTTGCGAAAGCCTTCGACACAGTTAATCATAACATCCTACCAAAAACTATATCAATATGGCATAAGAGGTTACGCTTATAAATTAATATCAAACTACTTATCCAACAGATAACAAAGAGTTAAAATTAACGATACACTAAGTGAATCATTGATTGTAAATACGGGAGTACCACAGGGTACTATCCTCGGGTCACTTCTTTTCATATTATATATCAACGATATGCTAAAGGAAAACATAATTTCATATGCTGATGATACAGCCATAATAATTGAAGATAACACTTGGAAAAATGTTGAACATAAACTAAACGAAGTAATAAAAAAATATATCGAGCTGGTTCGCCTTAAACAAGCACTCACTAAATCTGGAGAAATCTACATATATGACCTTTGGTAATTATCAAGATAGTGTCCCAACTAACTTTGAGATAAAACTAGATAACAAAATATTAAAAAGAACAGATGACTGTAATTATCTAGGAATCATTTTTGATTATAACATGAACTGGGATAGACATATAAATTACCTCTATAGCAAGACCAAATACCTCGTTTTTATTTTTTTATAAACTGGCTAAAATCATGAATACAGAGACATGAAGACTAATTTATTATGCACTTTTTAACAGCATTGTTGGGTACAGCATCATTGCATGGGGGGGAGCCTACGCAGGTGCCTTAAATCCAATTGTAAATCTACAGATGAGAATATTGATAATTATCAACAAAAACCGCTTCATAACTAACAAAAACCCACTCAACATTACTCAATTATTTGCTAAAGAAGCGTTATGCTACCATTATAACAAACTAAAATCAATATACTCAAACTCAGACAGTGTAACAAAAAACAAAAAAATTCAGATTCCGAAATACTACAAAACAATTAGTAATAAGAATAGTTATATCATGGTGATAAAACTTTTTAATAGACTACCAAATACCTTAAAGAATATACAAACAAAAAATTTGAAAAAAATAATAAGAGATTGGATTGCAACAAATATAACATAAAGAATGGCATACAAAATAGATTGTCAAAACTTGAAAAAAATATATCATTCACTGTTGATAAAAATTAATTTTCAGATGATTTCTCACATACATCAAATCAGCAATTTCAGGAACGAACGCCTACATTGGAAGTCCAGGAGGACGTACTACTACTACAATTAATATTTGTTATCTATGTTACAAAAAAAAAAAAAAAAATTCATGAAAATTTCTAGACACTTTGAGACTGAATAATTGTCCTTAACTTCTCAACATTTTATATAAGCAACCATTTTTAGATCATCAGTGCTTTAATTACAAATTTTATAAAAATCAAAATTTTTTTAATTAAATACAATTCAGTTATACTTTTCGTTGCGAATGAAACTTATAAGCTTTTTTTTCAGTTAGTTTGATCACTCAACTTGATGTTTGTATGATTATCAATTAAAAGATGGAAAAAAAAATTTGTTCATAAAAAAATTACAAATTTGCTCAATCTATCACTATCTGTAAAGAAATGAGGGGCTTTGAGCATTGTTGAGAAAAAATTAACTGATCTTTAATATAGAATTGTCTTTCACAATTCTACGATTGCATAATTATACATCATAAAATTATAATAAAAATTTTACTCTTTTTGTGTAATTACTAATGATTCTGAAAGTTTTATTTTATTCCTCAAATAATTTGAAGATAATTTGATGTACATGTAACACTGAATTTGAAAAACTATTTAGATTTAGTTTAATTACGAATTTTTCTATTTCTACATTTTTACAAAATTGAAAAAGAGTTACATATTCACTAACACTAAAAAAAACTATATCTATAAAGTGTATAAATCGTTATTTTACAAAAATATAATATAATAATAATTGCTTATTTCAGGCTATAGTAATTTATAAAATTATACAAATTTGAAAAGTAAGTTATACATTAAAATTATGATCGATTTTATTTTATTTTTTTTTTTAATATGATGTTCATATACTCATATTTCTTTTTACTCAATGCATGTACCTGTTTCAACTTTTATACTAAATCCGTGAGGATCATAGTTCATTTTTAAAATTACAGTATCTTTTACTACAGGGCATATTTTTCCATTATCTAATAATGTCCAAATTCTAACAGATTTGAAAACATTTGCCATTTTAAACAGAACTGTTTACAATTATAACCTTAAAATCAGACAATTGATTTTAAATTCTCAGAACAAACTTAGACATTAAAATTTAATACAGTAGACAGCTAAATTTAAGTATATTATTGACTATTTACATTAAAAAATGCAAAATAAATTAGTAACTGGCCAAAACACGCACATTTATTTACTTTACTAATTATAAAAATACGAAGACTTTTCAAAAATATATACAGTTCACAATCTCATACCTACATCCACTTAAAGTAAGAACACCCTTAGGAGTCGGAAATCGTAAAATTGAAAATTGTGGCAGAAAGACGCATGCACTCTTAGGTCCCAACAAGTCAACTAACTTGACTTGCGGATAAATACTTAATTATGAAAAATAGTTCTATCAAATTATACAAGTTTAAAAATTTACTTTATTTGTTTATTTTATGTATTAATTTATTTATTTTGTGTTCAAACAGACAGTGCTAGAGTCACGATTATTCGGAGGGGCACCTAAATGCTCACTTCAGCGGGCACCGTGGTAAAAGCAATCTGCTTTGTCCCCTGAAGTCAGCTATTGAACGTTCCTGCACCAATTCACAAATGTTCGAATTACCGGTGGCCGCGCGCTGTTTCAATAAGACAATGTCAATTGAAAACTAAAACACAAGAACCCTATGTACCAAATCTAGTTACCCTCTGCTAATAGCTAAAGAATAAAAGCGATGAAATTTGATTAATGTTGATCAGATTTAATTGTTCTTATGCTTCTAATCCTCGTTATCATTTTAGAAGAATTAATTTTAATACATTTTAATCGTATAGTAATTAATGATTATTTTTAGCATTAATTTTAATCGTTTTCGATCCGTATAATCACTAACAATTCTATTTAATCTATTTTAATGTCCTTGAAATCGCTGAAAATAATGCGGCAATGTCAGGTTTAATCAAAAGTAATCGTATCGTTTTTAAAAGACTATATGATAACTAAACTGTTACAATGCCGCTACCCGAAGCGGGTCTTGGGCGTTGTCGTCCAGATCGGACGGGTGGGTGCCTATCACCACTACACAGCGCGTCATCAGGTTGCGGATAGAGGAACAGCCCCTGAGAAAGAGGTTAGGTGCGAATAAATTGAATAAGCAGCCGCGGACAGCTGATAGGAACAGGTGTGGGTGTTATGAGCCCACACTGTCGAACGCATTCATTTAGAAACACTACGCAAGCACTACAACAAAAAACACTTCACATTATCTCTTATCTCTCAATCTATCTCTTTCATCACACAGTACAAAAATGGGCAAAAATCCTGCTGCCGAGGAGGATGCAGGAGCGATGACAACTGTTCCGAAAGGGGATGTGTAGAATGCCGATGCCAGCGAAGGCGCTCTGCCTTGCAGGGGGGCGCTAGGATGAGAGAATGAAACCGTAGTGTGTCTGATGACAAGCTGACACTGTCCACGTCAAAGTCGGAAAGCTCTCATACTTAGTTCTAGAGAGGTATGGGGGTTATTACCTCTAGAACAGTGGACTCACCTGCGATCGGAACAGGATCCAATGCGCGCGGGTTTAACATACTATCATGGCTCAAAAAAATCAAAACCAAACCAAAAAGGACTTAAGGGTCGGAACTTCGAATGTTCGCAGTCTATACAGAGCAGGCGCGTTTAAAGAACTCGTAAAGGAAGCTGATGGGTACAGTCTAGATTTGGTAACAATACAGGAATCGAGGTGGCCAGATGGCGGAGTACTAGCATCAGGTAACTTCACGTACCTGTATGGGGCCGGCAGCGGAGGATCTCTAGGCACCGGATTTCTCGTAAGCAAAAGCATCATACATTCAGTTAAAAGTTTCAAATCCGTCAATGATAGGCTTTCGTACATCATTATCGAAGGTGAATGGTATAGATATGTATTTATTAATGTACACTGTCCTACAGATGACAAAGAAGAAGAAGCTAAGGATCTCTATTGCAAAATTTTAGAGCAGGTAATCGACCAGTTCGCGTCTTACGACACAAGAATAGTATTAGGCGATTTCAATGCTAAAATAGGTAGGAAATGTTTAGGCCGACTAAAGGAAAGCCTGCATGAAGCCAGCAATGGTAACGGTATTAAGGTCATAAATTTCGCGGCGACAAAAGATCTTATAATCAAAACTATGTGTTTTAAGCACAGGGACATACACAAGGCAACGTAGACATCGCCGGACGGGGCCACACAGAACCAAAGTGATGAATTGGCTTATAGAGGGGCAGATAGCGACTCGGATCACTTCCTAGTAGTAGCCAAATTAAGAGCTAGATTAGTAGCGAATCAAAATAGTAATCGAACAAACAAGGTAGAAAGCTTCGATATTGAGAAGCTACGCGATAGAACAGAGCGAATTAGGTACCAGATAGAAATTAATAACAGGTTTCAGGCACTTGAAGAAACAAACACATCGCCGGAGGGGAATGACGAACCGAATAGCTTATGGGGGGACATCGAAAAAACAGTAAAAGAGGCCGCGAACAAGTACTGGGTAAAAAGTAAAAGCCAAAGAGCAAACCATGGTTTTACGAAGAGTGCGAACTCTGGTTTGAAAGGCGCAAAAAGGCTAAATTAGATAGCTTATACAAAAGAAGCGATAGGACAGTAGAAGAGTATTCTAACGTAAGGAAAGAGACGGGCTCGATCTACAGAAATAAGAAGCGGGAGTATCAAAAGAAACTTATTAGGAGAATAGAAACTAATAGTAAGGAAAATAACCCCCGCGAAATGTACAAAGGGATTAATGCCATCAGAAAGGGTTTTAAGAGTAGAGCGCAATAGATGAAGGACGAAAACCTCGTAACAAATGACAACGATTTACTGTCGCTGTGGAAAAATTATTTCGATAAATTATTAAACGTGCACGAAAATAGCGAAGAATTAGGGGACGAAATTCACACTGCTGAGCTCCACGTGGAGGAACTGAGCTACCAAAAAGTAGAGGCCGCGATTAAAAAACTAAAAAACAACAAAGCCGCGGGAAATGACTCTATACCAGCCGAGATACTTAAATATGGGGGCGTCGAACTCACTTTTAAAATCTATAAACTAGTATGTGCCATCTGGAAAAATGAAACAATACCCGAAAATTGAAAGGAATCTATCATCATACCGATTTTTAAAGAGGGGGATAAGACAGACTGCAATAACTATAGGGGTATCTCACTTTTAGCAACGGGCTACAAAGTTCTGTCAAACGTTGTGATGTTGCGCTTTTTATAACCAAAATTGGTGACGCTAACAATCATATACACTGTTGTTTTGACTCTAAATTCGTACCGCGGACTCTTAAATCTACAGAGGGGGACAAATCGTAGGTTTTAGGAGCAGGTATGCCTGGCGTGGCGGAGGTCTAAAATAAAGCTTACTTCACACTGTTTATGTTTGATAACAAATATTCATATATTCTTCAAACCCCCATTACGGAACAGAATTAGTCCTTATACAAGTTTGTTAGTGATACCGTAACTAGAAATCACGCGTAATCTTATTCTTGGTTAAACAACGCTAATAATTAATAATCCTCCTAATAGAGGCAATGACTTTACTCGGATAACACGAACTTTTAATATTAATTATTGTACCAACAACCGCGCAGTCGAGCCTATAATTCGTATGCGAATCTTCTAAAATGGCATCGGCGTCGCTTCAACGGACGCGGCGTCCCTCAAAATGGCGTAAACGAGATATTCTGGTGATGTATCGTTGCACTCGTCCGGCCACCCTAGTAGTTGTGCTGAAAAACGCGAAATCCAACAGAACGTATCGATATACACGTAATCAAGGGCGCTCCTAGCGAACTATAAGCATGAGTACTTGTATTTCGAGGAAGAAAACGCTATACGCTGGGTAACGGCCACGACTACTCGATTCGGGACGACGTCACTCGAATACTTTATTTGGGAAATTGGTTTATGGAATTGTTGTCGCTGAAACCTACTAGACTAACGTACTTTTCTATACTGGATCTTCAGCTGGATCGCTTAGCAATCAACAGCGGCGCTACGTATTATTCCCAACCGTTGCTGGATCATACGATTCTCAGCGGCTTTAAATCCACTTTAATAATGCTGGATCTCTTGGTGATCGACAGCGTCGCTACGTTATTGTCGTTGCGCGGTATCTGGATCGATTTTCGATCAACAGACGGCTAGAATTATTACGGTCTTCCACCGGATTGCACAGCAATCGACAGTGTCTCAATATTTGTTCAATATGTCGGGATCAGTTTGATCTACCGCGTCTCAACCTATGCGAGCGAATATCTAATACAGCACGTTACGCGCTAATAATTATTGTGGACACTACTGAGCCAACACTCACCGAACATATATTTAAAGTCCAATATCAGATCAATAACAACTTACTCGTCCTTTGGGTAAAGGTTGAGACAATTATCGTGAAGAAGGAAGTCTCCTTCTTCTCACTACCCTGCGCGTCTCCGGAAAAACCCTAATCCGTGCCCTCTATATTAATTATTATTGGCGCGAAATCAGCGGCGTCAACTACGCGGTCGCTCTCTTCCTTTCGCGTCCAATGAGTGAGAGAGAGACACAATATAAGCCTGTAATATACCGTATGGTCGTCATGTCGCTATAAAGTCATGAGCCAGTCACCAGGCAGACGCGGTGCACTGGACTCTCATCTGTGCACTGGGACGCACCATCGCGGCGACATGGTTCGGTTAGTGGTGCGTGCTAGTGGTGTACTAACGCTTCCCCACTAGTCGAGTCGGCCCCGCGGCTGTACGTATATTCGCGCGCGAGCCTCTCTCTCAGCGCGCGCTATACCGCGGCGCGTTATCTCTCTCTCTCTCTCTCTCTCTCTCTCCCTCTCGCATCGTCGCTATTTCCCTCTCCGCGATAGCGGAATGTACGTTGATGCGCGGCGGCGATGCGCACTCGTCAGTACGAATCTTATCGCGCGCGGTGCTCTTCTCGAGTGTGTTTCCTTATTATACGGCGCGAATCCTGGTGCCCGCAGGATTAGGCGTGTGACCGCTGTATCGGTAAGGCAGCCCATTACCCGCGTAGTCTCCTGCCAAACAGCAGGGGAGCCACCGCTGCTCCACGCGGTTAGCAGATGAGGTTATACACCTCAACGAAACAACAACAATTGTTCACGCGTGTTCTCCTGCTGCTCACGATTTGCAGCAGGGCAATTTCGGGTGTTTTTGTGAGTGCATTCGTGTACGCGTGCAGCCAAACGGGCTGCACGTCGCAAGGTAATACAAGCTAGACTCACTCCATTTGCGGAAGATATAGTAGGAGATTATCAGTGCGGATTTCGGTGCAACAGATCAACGAGCGATCAAATGTTTACCATAAGACAGTTGTTAGAGAAAAAGTGGGAATTTTGCGAAACCATACACCAACAATTTATAGATTTTAAAAAAGCGTACGGCTCTATTAAGCGAAGCAAAATGTATCAAATTTTTTGTATCGATGGTTTAAAACAAGGGGATAGGCTCTCTACGGCGTTGTTCAATTTAACGTTAAAGTATGTCGCTAGAAAAATGCAAGTTAGCCAGCTGGGCGCAACGCTCAACAAAAATGTAAAAAATTGTCTGTAAGCGTAATATTATATAAGAAAATGACAACTTTTTTATTTTCTTTCTTTCGCTTACATCCTTTTACTTTTTCTTACAATTCCTTATGCATTGTCACATTTTATTAGAAAATTAATAATTAAAAAAATATATTGACTTTATTAGGCGGTAAAATAACATATCTGAAAATGTAAGAAAGTATACAAAAACCTATGAGAAAAAGGTCCGAAATCCAACAAAAAAGTACAGTTTCTTACATTTTCTTACATTTTTTTACGTTTTATTACAATTTATTACAATTTATTAAATTTTTGTCTACTAGGGCATATAATGAAAATCATTTTAATCGTTTTTAATATACAGTATTAAAATCACAAATAATTCATAATTCTATCGATTTTGATCGTATTTAATGCAAATCATTGAAATCATATTTAACTACTTATGACGCAATTAAAAGTGATAAACTTCAATTCTTGTGATTGTTAGTTCATAAATCCGAATTACACAAAAAATTCGGCCCGTACTCCCTGTGACCAATCATGGCTAACCTGAAACACCGACATAGTTTGAAAGCATTCTTATACTTAAATGCCAAAAACTATGGAGCGTTCCGACTAGACATTGATTGGCGATGTGGAGCTCCTAGATAGAAGATTTATTACTCCACTCTCAAAAATTTGAGTGCATTAAACCTGTACATCTTAGTCTTTAAAGTTAATAATATTGTGATGTTGCGTTTTTATAACCGATCTGTGGCGACGCAAACAATCAGATTACACTACTTCTACTCGATATTCTTACCGCGGACTCTTATATCTACAGAGGGGGACAACGTGTAGGGACTAGAACAGGCGAAATAAAGCTTACAGAGGTTTAGAAATAAAGCTTTATACACAATGGTTTAATATATAAGCTCTCCGTAGTTTACAAGATTGCGCTCTTAAAATTCCAAATAATTCCACTCAACGACAAGATGTCGGCCATCGTGAGGCAATTATTGAACGCAAGAACAAAAGTCGAGATTTAAGCTTATTTAATTATCTTTCGCGTACTTTCTATAATATATCTTTCTATAACCACCGTCTAGCTATATTCAAGTTATTTCTGTAAAAATAGCATATATATAAGCTCTCCATAGTTTACAAGATTGCGCTCTTAAAATTCAAAATCATTCCGCTCAACGACAAGATGGAGGCCATCGTGAGGCATTTATTGAACGCAAGAACAAAAGTCTAGACTTTGAGGTTATTTATTTGCTCGTACGACGACGACGACGATGACGACGACGCCATACTTAAAAGTTTGCGAGACGTAGCAACTTGTTCTTTGCTCGATTTCTCGTCAATTCGCTGCAGCTGCTGCTGCTGTTGCTAGCGTTGTGTATTTCTATCAACGTGTCGATGCTCTCTTTACTGGGCAGCCGTCGTTTCGCTGTATTATTCGGCTCTGTCAAATTTTTACCAATTTTCACTATTTCCGGGTTTCCAATGAGCTTTATCGGTGTGTCGACTGTCTTGAGGAATTTGGCGAAAGGTAAACGACCGATGGGCACTTCCGACTGATGCAGTGTTTTTTTCCTGCGTGCGACAACGTCGCTAATCAGTTCTATAATGTTGGAATCTTGTATGGGCCGGCCGTCTATACTGACTCTGCCAGTGCTATCTCACTTGATACGATCGCCGGCAACGGTTTTCCAGTGTTGCAGCAGAAGGCGCGTTTTTTTAGCGTAACTCTTGGGAACGCTGACGAGTATAATTTCTTCAGTCATTGGTGCCGAGGTGGACTCAATTTCGTCGACGTCGCGCTCGTAATCGTGTTCAGCGTGACGTTCGGAATCTTTGAAAAACAGATATCGCCGAAGTACTTGTAAATAGTTTAGACATTTTTCACGCTCATCTGTAAATTTATTCGAATCTAGAATCGTGTGCATCACGGAATCGAGTCTCGAGAGATTGTCGCCGCACGTTTTAACAGAGTTTTCACACGACCCGTTTGGCGGTTGTGCTGCTGCTGCTGCTGCTGGCTGAACGTTTTGCATGCGCGAAAACATATCTTCGGGCACGATAATGTTTTTTCTCGCACGATCCATTTTAGTCTCCCGCTGCTGCTGCTGACTTTGAATTGAATAACTTCGAGACAAGAGCCCCGATAATAGGTGCAAGTAGAAGCAGCAAAAAAGCACCACCGTGCTGTACGAGAACTCGTTTTTTCTTCTGCCAATCGCTGACAGATTTCTTATTATTGCAAATAGTCCATTTTCTCAGCACGTTTTTGTGCTTTTTGAATCGTCGTTTATGCGAGTCTTTGATTTTGATCACACCTTGCAAGATATTCAAAGCACACTCGCATATGCAACGCACGAGTCTCTTCACGGCTGTGCGTAAAAGAGCCGTACGTTGTTGGCCTTCCGTATGACAAAGAGCGTTCAGTACAGCTACTCGTTTTCTGTTGAAATGCTTGGTGTCGAGCGTAGCCACGCCGGGTATACAACAGCCAGCCTGTTTCTTCTTCCTCGATGTTGTTGGCGCCATAGCTTCTCGCCTACTGTCTATGCCGAGAGCTCTGAACACCTATTTTGTATTTTCACTTTTTACCGAATTTCGGCACGTAGGCGTACTGAATATCGTCGCTTGGGAATATACACGTGCGAACCCTATACTCGTTCACGGCCACTTGGGTTAGATCGAGAAAAAGATATGAGTAAGTTCCGCCCGTAGCGTCTATGTAAGCCTCCTGCAGAAACCTCGGATCTTCCGGATAAATTTGTCGCGCGAGATGCCGAATCTGAGCTCTGCCGCGAGGATTTTTAAATATAACAAGATACTTTGTCGCGCTAAGACATTCCCTGGTGAAAAATATTCTGCGTCACCAGAAAGACCGACAAATTCAAATGATGAGACGAACGCGAGAACATATCTAGAACTATATCGTTCGATGATTCTCGCATCAAGTCATCGAGAATCAGTAATTTTTTCTTTCCCGTATCCACAGAGTAATCGCTTCGCTGAGGAAGTCCCTCTCGAAACTCGATAGGTACAGCAGCACTCCCGCCAACTTTGAATTCACTGCGGTACGTCTCTTGCCACTCGGTATAGTAGAGCAGAATCCTGTCGAAGCGAGCATCGCACATCTCCGGCAGATGCTCGAGAAATTTTTTCAGAAACCAGCTTTTTCAAGCTCCTGTCGGTCCTGCTATGCACGCCGTAAAAGGATGCTTCCAACGCGTATACATCTTTTCGATTAAAGCGCTCTCTTCCCGAAAAGCGCTTTTTATTAATATTATTCCTTTACCGCGGGGGGCGGCGGGCGCGGGACGCGTATACGCGTGTACTCTCTCGGGCCTCGTATACGCGTATAGGCCAAGCATTAGAACTAAAAATCATAAGTTTTTTGACAAAAATCTTAACAGGAAACAAACTACGCCATCACGTGCAGGGCAGTCCGTACATTATTCTCACTATGTTTTGGACAAAAAAATTTCATTTTTTAATTTGTTATAAACAATTATCTGCAAAAAATCGCTTTTTTTTAGTTTCTTGCTTGTAAAATCAAAACGATTGAAGCAATCTTAATGGTATAAATGGCTGAATTGTAGAGAATTGAATTACGAATAGAATGAGAGGTCGGTCGACCCGATCGGATAATTAGAACCGGAGAAAAGTCGGGAAAACCGGAAAATATAACGTTTTCTTTAAAAATTCACAACTTGGCCATTTTTGAATATTAAGAACTCAAATTTGGCACACTGGCAGCTATTTATATGTACTTTATGTGTGCAAAAGCTGTACTTGGTCAGATTAAAAGTTTTTGCACAATTCCCATTTCAATTTTTTTTAGCGACTTTTCGCCGAGGGCTGCTTGCTCCTGAGATTATCCGATTGAAATTCAAAATATGGATTTAGAAACTAGACTAGAGTAGCAACAACACGTATATTCCAGTTTTTCGATAAAATGTGTTTAAGTGGATGAAACGGAGTCTTGAATATGAGCGTAACGGGCCGTGCGCGCAAAATCCGTCGAGTGGTGGGGTGACGCTGTCGGCCAAGGGGAAGAGTATATATAGTAATACATGCGCGCTACACGCGCTTTCTAATTCTTTATATTACGTTATTTCAGCATCTACTACAGCTATTTCATTCATTTTTTTTTTTTTTTTTTGATTCTGGGGTATATTAACCCGAGGAAGCCGATTTTTGACTCAGATTTCACAAATGATGGAAGGATACGCAGGAATTGTATGTTTTTTACTAAGCGTTGTTATATTTGAAAGATGTATAAACGGATAGAAGATTTTTTATTTAAGAATAAAGTAATTAATTATCTATTCATAAAAATGAATGAAATAGCTGCAGTAGATGCTGAAATAACGTAATATAAAGAATTATAAAGCGCGCGTAGCGCGCATGTATTACTATATATACTCTTCCCCTCGGCCGACAGCGTCGCCCCCACCACTCGACCGATTTTGCACGCACGGCCCGTTACGCTCATATTCAAGACTCCGTTTCACCCACTTAAACGCATTTTATCGAAAAACTGGAATATACGTGTTGTTGCTACTCTTGTCTAGTTTCTAAATCCATATTTTAAATTTCAATCGGATAATCTCAGGAGCAAGCAGCCCTCGGCGAAAAGTCGCTAAAAAAAATTAAAATGGGAATTGTGCGAAAACTTTTAATCTGACCAAGTACAGCTTTTGCACACATAAAGTACATATAAATAGCTGCCAGTGTGCCAAATTTGAGTTCTTAATATTCAAAAATGGCCAAGTTGTGAATTTTTAAAGAAAACGTTAAATTTTCCGGTTTTCCCGACTTTTCTCCGGTTCTAATTATCCGATCGGGTCGACCGACCTCTCATTCTATTCGTAATTCAATTCTCTACAATTCAGCCAAGTATACTCACGCGGGCCGCATATACGCGTACACTCACGCGGGCCGCTTATAAGCGTATATTAGCGGCCACGAGTAGTATATGGGCCACTATGGAGAGACAGGTGCGTGGCCTAACTGACGTCACCGCTCCCGTGGCTGGCGCGAGGTGTTTATGTAAACAAACACCATGTTTATATAAACAGTAGCTGATAAGGTCAATAAACATGATTTACGACCGCTACTGTAAGAGTGACGTCTCCAGTCTCTGGTGTCAGGTGTAAAGCCCATGTTTATATCAACAGTAGCTGATAAGGTCAATAAACATGATTTACGACCGCTACTGTAAGAGTGTGTCACTGATGGGTGAACTACCTTGTTTATTTATAAATAATTATAAATAATTAGTTAACAAAAGCTATATCCCGCATACTCTCTCTCTCTCTCTCTCTCTCTCTCTACTTCATACCGGTTCCGAGCAACTGACGCTATAGCAGCCCGTCCCCTCTCCTTTTACACTATAGTAACCCCTCTGACGCGGGCCACAGCTGTACTGGACTCGCTCTCTCTCTCTCTCTCCCCTCCCTACGTGATACTCGCGCGCGCCAAAGCCACCGTCTACCTGTCGTATACCTGGTGTTTGGCTTTTATTGCTCTTGCGTCAGCTCTGATCCTTTGTAGCTGCGCTGTAAAGAGAGAGATTGTTCCACGTATATAATTAATGTGGTGGCCCTCAAAAGAGCCGATTGTTTTTTGAAATATGTATTATCGCAATTAGCGTTTTAGCTTGCTGTAGCCGTCTTTTTCGGGGTACGAAAAGGTGTTTGAGGAAAATGATATTTGATTCTGTGACGAGGAGGAGGAGGAGGAGGAGGATTTTTTTGAGAGATTATTATATCCACTTTTCTCTGGATACGAGAAAGTGTTGGTTGAGAACGACGATTGATTATTCTGCTTTCATGGCTCCTTTCTTCTCATGAGAGGCTGTCTGTCCTCCCACGTGGAGCCTTTTTTCTGCTGCTCTTTGCTCTGCTCCTGTCCCATGGTCGAGAGTTGTTGCTTTGCCGGTCGCCTGACGAATGATTCGCATCTAAATAAACGCGTATATATATAACTCTACTACACGGTGCCGCAAAGCCTACTCTAAATTTCGGCTTTGGGGATCGTTGATAGGAGTAGAGGGTTTTGTACACATAAAAAAGAGAAATTATGGCACACTATTTTTATTTAAGAAAAATCGCGTACGTGTCGAATGATAAAATGTTTACAATAAAAAATAAACGAACGTACACACACACATACACACGCACACATTAAATTACAAGTAAGCGATGCACCTACACTTGCGAGTGGCGCGTTGTTGGCGCAGTTGACGCGTGGACCCTCCTCGCAGTAAACCAGGCACCAACCCTTTCGGCGGAGTAGGCATCCAATGAAAGTCTAAAGGTACGCTGCTGCGGTTGTGGAGTGCTGTCGGTGGCGTACCTTGGATGTTGTTGTCGGAGCCGTCGTTTTCGTCGTCTACTGGTGGAGGCGAAGGCGATCTCGGCGAATCCATATCCAGGATGCACGGGCAGGGCTGGCCGTTGCACTTCCAGCAGCGAAAGAGAAGGTACCTCCAACACTGCTGCTACACGTCGTGCTCCGAAGTCATTTTGATGCACACTCTGCACCTCACGTTGATCGGCACAAACTGTACAGCCAGAGAAGCCTTTAGCTCGGCTTCTTGCTGTTTCTGCTGCAACAGCCCTGACATGTCCAGCATTCTCTGCTCATAGCGCTCGAGCTGGCCGTTCAGCTTCTCCATTGCACGTATTTTAGCTTCAATACTTGCGAGAAGCGCATCGCGTTGGGCTGCTAATTTTTTCAATTCTGCCATGATGGTGGCCACGTGTGTGCTCTCTGTAGGGACTCAGAGCGAACTGATGGGTGCGAGCCGTGTCACAAGCGTAAGCCGTTGGCAAAGCAGAGGGATATCCCACCTCTTCAACTTTTTCGTTGTCTTAAGAATGCGAGACCGTTGCGGTAACGCTACACTAGGACTGGCTGATTATTTGTATACAATTGAGATCCAGCGAGGGCTTATCAGAAAAAAATCGGAGACGGTTGAGAGCGCAAGAAAGGTTTTCAGTGTCTCGCGAATCAGCTCCAGGAAGTATCGTGTGACCATGAACTCGGGCTTTGTTATCGCCAATGTATTAGTTTTCAAAACCCATAGAACGAATCATCGGATCTCCGGTAGACACTTGAAAGTAAGTGTAAACTGTTTGTATAAAGATTGCAGGTCTCCTATAAGAGAGATTTAAAGAGTCAGCCGCAGAATCATAAAAATCTGATAGGTCCGTGTCACCGGCTCTAGAGCTGGCAACGCTCCGTTCTCTGAGACGTTCGCTATCTGCCTCATAACTGCTACGTGGCGAATCATCTAAAGGAAGTATCGTGTGATCATGAAATCGGGCTTTGTTATCGCCAACGGATTAGTTTTCAAAACTAAACACAGAGAACGAATCATCGGATCTCCGCTAGATACTTGAGAGTTAGTGTAAACTGTTTATACAAAAGATTGCAGGTCTCCGGTAAGAGAGAGAGATTAGAAGAGTCAGCCGCAGAGTCATAAAAATCTGTTCGGTCCGTGTTACCGGATCTAGCGCTGGCAACGGTCCGTTCTCTGAGACGTTCGCTATAGGCCTTATGACTGCTACGTACCTAAAGCGCAAACACCGACTACGGTATCGGATTCATTTCTTCCGATCACTGCTTGCAGCCCCGATTTCTCAGCTATGGCTGTAATTTGAGCTACACTTTGTTTTAAAACAAAATCCCCCCTCTTTCACGATTTCTCTGCTTTGCGATACTTCTTATTCGTTGAAATCACTCCTAAAAAGGGCGTGATATTTTCCAATCAGCCCTGAGCCATCTACAAAACTCCTCTGTAAGCCAGCGCAGCCATCAGTCCCTCTCGAAATGCGTGTCATTGAGAGAGGCAGCTTACCACGTTTCGCAGAAATGTCTAGTGCTACGTACGAAGTTCGCGATGCGATCCTGCGCGTAGCCAACGCGCTCAAGGGTCGTCACTTATCTGTGCAGAGGAAGTGTACTCGTGAGTGGTATGTGCGCGTTCACCGCATGTCCGAGGAGAGGCTGCGCCGCGAGCTGCGCTGCTTGCTTACGCATTGCACGAACCGTTGGATCGCAGTGTTTTATCAAAAATACTTTCGACATTCGAGTATCGTGATAAAAATCGTCGGCAGTTTCTTGGTGGAGCGCGGTGCACGCGATGTGTATTGCCTGCGGCATATAATCGAGGAACATGGTAAGTGTTTACACTGATCCCTACAATTAGTTTAAAAAAAATAATAATACTTATTTTTTTCTTCATAACCCGAATTACCCTGCAGGAGGACGCTCAGGAGAGCGACAGCGACGCAACACTGTTTGTTGTATCGTCACCTCCTTCTCTACATCGAGCCACTTCGTCCGAGGATGAGGAGGAGGAGGAGGATGAAGAGGAGGAGGAGCAGGAGCAGGAGGAGCAGCAGCAGGAGCGAGATGAGATACAAGCTCCTGTGGATGAGCTCATGGAGGAGTTCATGGAGACTGACGATGAAAGCGAGGTAGAGAACAGCGATCACGGCGATGATCGGCCTGGCGTCTACGAGCACGCTGTCTACAGAGCGGGCGCTCCAGCACCGCTGAGAGGTAGCGAGCCAAAGATGGAAGCTGCGATGGTTCTGCTCTCGTTCCGCTACGAGCCTGCTCCCGAGTTTGGTCCTACGAGGGCCGAGGTTTTCGAGAACTTCGCTTCGATCAGCACAGCTCGTTCGACCGCCGCATCAACGAAAGTAAGTTACATTTTATTTAATAACTTTAATTTTCTTAAAAAATTATTATTACTAACAATAATAATTTTTTAAATTATCAGACGCCGGCTGAATCAAGGCATGGAGCCCTGTACGGAGGCAGTTCCGAAAAATGACGCGGCTGTGATTTTTCAAACTTCTGCGCTGCGAATCGTAAATAACGGTCGTGCTCAGGAAATACGTTGGCTAAACAACATGTTTGAAAATTCAGAAGACGTATTATTTTCTATGACTGCCTTCGAGATGGCTGACTTATTCAGCGACGTCATTCGAAGCTACCAGATTCGTGCAGAAGAATGAAGGCTCTGTTCTTTACAGTCGACGACGATAACATCAGTAGCAGTGAGGAAGAGGGCCATCATCGCCGGCATTATTATCGGACTCTTCAACAGTGCTGCTGAGTCCAACATTATCGATGCTGCAGGAGGTTGGGTTCTACGATGCGGGTCACCCGATCTTCGAGGAGAGCACAGCTAGCGGCATATCGCAGGTAGAATAATAGTATAATAAGCGGCGGTTCTGCAGCAGCTTCTAATTCGGATCAGGAGGAGGATGAGGAGGAAGCTCGTGACGATGTGCGTTTTCGTCGCTTCGCAATAATCGCGAATACGGTGCATCGCGTGCAGAAATTCCGTACAGACGCTCGCTGTCTGACGCTACGGATTAAAACACCGCCGCGTGGGACCAACATGCTCAGCTGGGTTGAGTTAGTAATACGCGATATTTACGAGTATTTGCGAACTCTAATCAGAAGCGGGAGCGATCGCGTCGGTGTTTCAATCTAGAGCGAATATTTCGCCAACGGGTCGGCCGGGCTTTCGTATCGTCTCCCGAGCGCGCTGACTGGCGACGATTTATGGTCTGTGGTGTCTGGACTCGTCCAGAGTAACGCAAATTTGACGAGTCATTTATCATTTGGAGATGCCTCTAGGTGCAGGTGGCTCTCGACGGAAAAACTTTCTCAACGCTCCATCATCCAGATCAGTAATCGTGACAATCTCTGTCTGCCGAGAGCGCTCGTCGTAGGCGAGGCGAAAATCGCGCTCCAGGCGAACGATACCTCGGCGATGCGAGCCGAGTGGAACGTCATCCGCGACAGTCGTAGGCAGCTACAACATGAACGAGCTGTAAAATTGTACCAGGATGCCGGTGTTCTTGTACCTTTCGAAGCTTGCGGAGTACGAGAGCTTCGTCAATTCCAGCATTACTTTACCGCTCGTGGTACAGCTTTAGTTGCTTACGAGAGAGACTCGCTGTGCAGCGATGAAGCACCATTTTTGACGGACGTAGCGATGCCTGCACAACCATAATATTTTTGCTCTACTCCGAGCTTCATTACGACGTGATCGTCAATATTTTTGGAGCTGCGAAGGCTAAATTTTTCTGTACTTTTTGCAATCGCAGCTACAGTAATAACCGAGGATCACAAGTGTAGGCAGCTGTGTTCGCGCTGTTTTGTCTCGCCACCCTGTAGCGAGAACGAAGCTTTGCAAAAATACGCATCGTGTAATCGCAATTTTTTCGGCGATGTATGTTTTCGCAACCATTCGGCTGAGGGATTGTACTAAACGATGAACAAGCGGTTGTGCGATGTGTTGCAGATTTGCGGTACCTGCTGCAAAAGCGTGACCCGGCAGCGCGGTAAGCACGAGTACGGCAAAAATTGGTGTCGACATTGCAAGTCGACACACGGCATAAACAGCACTGTTTTAACCGCCGATAAAAAATGATGCTTCAGCGAAAAAGTATCTTTAAGTTTTCTACTATCTGGAAACGATGCAAGAATCATCGTATCGAGGCGATGCACGTCCCGAATGTCTGCGTTGCACAGCAAGTCTGCACGGATTGCATAAGTTCTACTAACGACATTTCAGTAGCAGAATGGTGTCCCTCGTGCGGTGTGCGTGAACATATATTTACCGAAGATCCCGTTGGTCAGCTGCTACAGCTTGTAGTACGCGACAAAACGGACTTTGAAAATATAATATGCATCGCGCACAACGCACGAGGGTATGATGCACAATTCGTTTTACCGCGGCTTGTCGAACGTAAAATAAATTGCGCTCCAAGCATCATACTGAATGGTGAGAAAATACTGTGCATCCGGTATGGTCGCACAAAGTTCATCGATCGTCTCAGCTATTTTCAAACGAAGTTGGCCGCCTTGTCTGCTACATTCGGTTTAGGTGAGACTACGAAAAAAGGCTGTTTTCCACACCTTTTCAATACGTCGGCTAACGCCGAATATCGTGGCGCCATACCAGATGCGCACTATTATTCGCCCGACACTATGTCGACGAGTGAGCGCGAGCAGTTCTTGCGGTGGCACAGTGAGATGCGTGCAGCGAATGCAGTGTTTGATTTCCTCAAGGAAATCGTCGACTACCATCGCATGGATGTGTCGATTCTGCGTAGCGCATATGTGACTTTCAGAAAAATGTTTCTCGAGGTCGGAGACACGGACCCGTTTGTAGTGGCTACTACAATCGCGTCCGCGTGCTCCCATCTCTATAGAAAAAAATTCTTAAAGCCACTAAGTATCGGAATAGTCCTCAGGGGCGGGTATAGGCGCGCCGACGTCGAGTGGCTGCTACAGTGCGAGCGACAGATCCGTCGCGAAATCGTGCATGCAGGCTGAGCGCGCGAATATCGGCTTCGCGAGGGATTTTTGGTCGATGGATTCCTACCATCTGCCAATCCAGCCGAAAATCCCATTCTTTTGAATTTCTGGGCTGCTATACGCATGGCTGCCCTGAATGTTTCAAAAACAATCGCAATAAGTCGAAAGCCTGGGGTCGTACTTTTGACGCGTTGCTCGAGAGTACACGCGCTAAAATCGCGCAGATCCAACAGCTTGGTTACGAGACGTGCGAAATTTGGGAATGCGAGTTTGACAGAGTCAAGCGTGAAAACCCCGAAATCGCCAAGTACGTATCGGAGCATCCGTTCATCAGCAAAATACCGCTTAATCCTCGTGACGCGTTCTTCGGCAGACAGGCCGAAAATTTCGTCGCAGTTGAAGATGCTAAGCCAGGCGAGCGTAATCTGTATACAGATATATGGTCGCTGTATCCTTACATTTGTAAACGAGGCAGATTTCCGCTCGGTCATCCGAAGGTTTACGTCGGCGAGGAGTCTGATGAGCTGACGGGTGGCAATCTCAACAATTTTTCGGCCATAGATGGGCTGGTAAAATGTAAGGTTTTACCGCCGAGAAAATTGTATCAGCCTCTTTTGCCGCTAAGAATGCACGGCAAACTTCTCTTCGCACTGTGTCGTACATGCTGCGAAAAGATGCGGCAGAGCGATTGTTGCCACCCGGATGCGAGTCAGCGCGAGTTTAGCGGAACCTGGGTGGCGGATGATCTGCGAAAAGCCATCGAACTCGGCTACACTATAACTGAAATATTCGTCATATGGCAGTATAGTATGATCGAGTTCGATCCGCTCACAGGTGAAGAAGGACTTGTCGCAAGCTACATCGACACTTTCTTGCGATTAAAGCAGGAAGCATCGAGATTTCCAGCTTGGTGCGTCGACGCGGAATCGAAAGCTCGTTACATTCGCGAGTATCGCGAGAGTGAGGGGATATCGCTCGAGCTGGCAAAAATCGCGAAAAACCCTGGCCTGCGCACTGTTGCGAAACTCTGTCTGAACTCTTTCTGGGGCAAGTTCGGACAGCTCGATAATTTAAAACAGACGGTGATCATGAAGGAGCGCGAAGACCTCCTTAAACTTCTAACGGCCGAAGATAAGGAGGTCTTGAGTCTAATGCCGGTCAACAAGGAGGTGATGTACGCGAGCTGGCAGTACATCGACGATGCTGTGGAGTCTACTCCATATACGAACGTAGTCATAGCAGCCTACACGACAACTCTGGCCCGCTTGAAACTATATTCGTATTTGGAGAAGCTCGGCAAGCGAACGCTGTACTGCGACACTGATTCGTGCATATTTGTGTGCAACGATTAAAACGCACAAGAATACAGGCCCCCGTTAGGCTCGTTGTTCGGCGATATGACCGACGAGCTCGACGAATGCACGTTTATCACGAGCTTCCTCTCAGGCGGTCCGAAATTTTATGGCTTCAGAACCGTGAATTCGAGAACTGGCGAGGTATCCGAAAAATGTATAGTGAAGGGTATATCGCTAAATTTCTCGAATTCTTTGAGAATAAATTATCCTAGCATTAAGAGTATGATTGAAAATTATTTTGAGTCTGATGAAGAGAACGAATGCATTAATCTTAAGGTTAATTCTATTAAAAGACTACCAAACCACACTGTTGTCACGCGAGAAGAGGTCAAATCGTGTAGCATAGTTCTAAAAAATCGTAGGTATGTTAGTCCCGGGTTATCACTCCCGTACGGTTACAAAAGTTAAGTATAGTATGTAAGTTGTTTGTAAATAAAAAAAGTAAATTTACGAATTTCGTTTTTGTACTAGTTTTTAAGTAATATATATTGTTCTGCGTTATGTTTAATATATTTATAATAAAAAAAAGGTATTTTAAACTTTTTCTTGTAATTATAACATCCTTCTCTCTCTCTCTCCTTTACCCACTCATAATCGCACGCTTACAGATGAGCCGTATATGCATGCGTAAAGACGGCTCATCCGCGGATGCGGCCGCTAATATACGCGTATAAGTGGCCCGCGCGTGACTATACGCGTATACGAGGCCCGCGAGAATACACGCGTATACGCGGCCCGTGCATCCGCCCGCGCCCGCCGTCGCCGCCCGGGGTCGAGAAATAATATTAATAAAAAGCGCTTTTCGAGAAGAGAGCGCTTTAGTCGATAAGATGGATACGCGTTGGAATCATCCTTTTACGGCGTGCATAGCAGGACCGACAGGAGCTGGAAAAAGCTGGTTTCTGAAAAAATTTCTCGAGCATCTGCCGGAGATGTGCGATGCTCGCTTCGACAGGATTCTGCTCTACTATACCGAGTGGCAAGAGACGTACCGCAGTGAATTCAAAGTTGGCGGGAGTGCTGCTGTACCTATCGAGTTTCGAGAGGGACTTCCGCAGCGAAGCGATTACTCCGTGGATAGGGGAAAGAGAAAATTACTGATTCTCGACGACTTGATGCGAAAATCATCGAACGATATAGTTCTGGATTTGTTCTCACGTTCGTCTCATCATTTGAATTTGTCGGTCTTTCTGGTGACGCAGAATATTTTTCACCAGGGTAAGTCTCAGCGCGACATAAGTTTAAATTCAAAATATCTTGTTATATTTAAAAATCCTCGCGACAGAGCTCAGATTCGGCATCTCGAGCGACAAATTTATCCGGAAGATCCGAGGTTTCTGCAGGAGGCTTACATAGACGCTACGCGTGGACCTCACTCGTATCTTTTTCTCGATCTAACTCAAGCGGAAGTGGACGAGTATAGGGTTCGCACGTGTATATTCCCAAGCGACGATATTCAGTACGCCTACGTGCCGAAATTCAGTAAAAAGTGAAAATACAAAATAGTCGTGCAGAGCTCTCGGCATAGACAGTAGGCGAAAAGCTATGGCGCCAACAACATCGAGGAAGAGGAAACAGGCTGGCAGTTGTATACCCGGCGTGGCTACGCTCGACACGAAGCATTTCAACAGAAAACGAGTAGCTGTACTGAACGCTCTTTGTCATACGGACGGCCAACAACGTACGGCTCTTTTACGCACAGCCGTCAAGAGACTCGCGCGTTGCATATGCGAGTGTGCTTCGAATATCTTGCAAGGTTTGATCAAAATCAAAGACTCGCATAAACGACGACTCAAAAAGCACACAAACGTGCTGAGAAAATGGACTATTTGCAATAATAATAAGAAATCTGTCAGCGATTGGCAGAAGAAAAAACGAGTTCTCGTACAGCAGTGCCTTTTTGCTGCTTCTACTCGCACCTATTATCGGGGCTCTTGTCTCGAAGTTATTCAATTCAAAGTCAGCAGCAGCAACAGCGGAAGACTAAAATGGATCGTGCGAGAAAAATGATTATCGTGCCCGAAGATATGTTTTCGCGCATACAAAACGTTCAGGCAGCAGCAGCAGCACCGTCAGTAGTAACCGAGTCGCATGAAAACTCTGTTCAATCGTGCGGCGACAATCTCTCGAGACTCTATTCCGAGATGCACACGATTCTACATTCGCATAAATTTACGGATGAGCGTCAAAAATGTCAAAACTATTTACAAGTACTGTGGCGATATCTGTTTTTCAAAGATTCCGAACGTCACGCTGAACACGATTACGATAGCGACTTCGACGAAATAGAGGCCACATCGGCACCAATATCTGAAGAAATTATACTCGTTAGCGTGCCAAGAGTTACGCTAAAAAAACGCGCCTTCTGCTGAAACACTGGAAAACCGTTGCCGGCGATCGTATCAAGTGGGATAGCACTGGCAGAGTCAGTACACGCAGGAAAAAAACACTGGATCAGTCGGAAGTGCCGATCGGTCGTTTACCTTTCGCCAAATTCATCAAGACAGTCGACACACCGATAAAGCTGATTGGAAACTCGGAAATAGTGTAAATTGGTAAAAATTTGACAGAGCCGAATAATACAGCGAAACGATGACTGCCTAGTAAAGAGAGCATGGACGCATTGATGGAAATACACAACGCTAGCAACAGCAGCAGCAGCAGCTGCAGCGAATCACCGGCATCGCCTGCTTTGACGAGAAATCGAGCAAAGAACAAGTGTTACGTCTCGCAATCTTTTAAGCATGGCGTCGTCGTCGTACGAGCAGCAATACTACGCGGGTCGGCGCAATCTCGTGCGTGTAAATCGAAAAGGCAAATTATTTAGCGCAGCTGACACGCGGGAGAAAGAAAGCATATACGAGTGGCTTAGTAATCAAGATGCCTATACTCTTCACAGACCCGTTAAACGTAAATGTCCGCGATTAAGTTAAAACGTGAGCAACATTGACGACGTATGGGAGTGCGATTTGCTTTAATTAACCAGGATCAAAGAGCACAACGACGGATAATGTTACCTACTCGTAGTGGTGGATGTATTGAGTAAACACGCGTGGTTGGAGCCTCTACGCGATAAAAGTACAGCCAACGTTACCGCAGCCTTCGGACAAATACTGGAGCGCAGCAACGGTCGCGTCCCGTAACTCTTACAATCCGACAAGGGTAAGGAGTTTGTAGGCTCGACATGTCAGGAATTTTTGAAAAAACGTGACATCAAATTCCGTACAGTTCGAAACCCCGATATCAAAGCGGCTGTGGTGGAAAGACTAAACCGTACTATACGCGAACGAATGTGGCGATACTTTTCGCACAATAACACGCAACGTTACATCGACGCGATGCAGAAAATCATCGAAGCTTACAATCATACGCAACACAGCGGTACAAAGATGCTCCCCTCTGACATGAGCATCTACAATGCTGCAAAAGCGCGCGAAAATTTAGCGAAAAGAGCTCGTCTGCAATCGACTTACAAGAATCGCGAAAAGATGGCGTCAGGTGTAATCGATAAATACAAGCTCGGATCTTACGTATGCATTAGTCGCACGAAAAATACTTTCGAGAAGGGATACGAAAAAAATTTTAGCGAGGAAGTTTTCAAGATTAAGCGCATATCCAACAGACAGCAGTTACCAACGTTTATCCTGGAAGATTTGAACGGTCAGGAGATTGACGGCTTTTTCTATCTCGAGGAGGTCGCTCACGTTGGCACGAAACGCATGTCGGACGCTGCTGAGCAATTCAAAATAGAACGTGTAATTCGTACAAAGGGTCGTGGCTCGTAGAAGCAGCTACTCGTCAAGTGGGCTGGCTATCCGGACAAATTCAACTCGTGGATCAAAGCCTCTGAAGTACAAAAAATTTAAAAATGGACCAGAACGATTTTTACCTAGTTCTGCCTAGCAACAGCAGTATGACGTACTACAACGAAAACGCCACCAGCTGCTTTACAACGTAGCTCTCGCGCGAGCTCAGACTCAGCGGGAATCAGTCCATTGCGCTCGTCGAAATTCACCTGCCGAGCACTGTCATGCACATTCAAGAATCGGACGCCTTTTACACGTTTAAACAGTCGGAAAAGGCAAAGCAGGAAACGCATTTTTTCTGCACGGTATTTACGACAAGATCGAGCAACTAACCAACGAAATAAATAAATCAGCCGCCTTTCACGATCATCTGCGTCTCGAAGTTGCACCCTTTCAAAAGGGCTACTACATGCTACAGCGCAAGTGTGCCTGCGATGATCAGCATCAGACAACGTTTAACGAAAAAATTAGCCGTATTTTCGGTTTCGAAGATTCCGAGGCTCGGCGAAAAAACGGCACCTTTGTCACATCGTCAATGGGCAGTGTAGTCGCGCTAGGAAACAGACCAGCATCGCTTTCCCGAGCTATACCCGATCAGCTCTACGTGTACATGGATGTATGCGAGCCACACACTGTCGGCGACACTCAAGCTGCTCTACTGCGTATAGTTTCCGTGGACAGTGCAAAGTATAAATTTAGCAGTAATAACGTGAGACCATTCGACGGAATGCTTGTCCAGCGAGCTGGATCTTTTCACGCTACCAGCCACTCAAACGTCAATTGAAAGCAGCAGCTTTCTACATTATAAGCCTGTTTCGTCTCTTAGCGACGATGTTGACGCACCATTGGAATTCGTCGTGCCGGCAGGTAGCGAGCATTACTTTGATCTGGCTCACACTATGCTTCATGTTCAAGCTAAAATCGTACCCGCTGACGAGGTTACCGCAACGATCGAAGACCTTAAAGTCGAACCGATCAACAATTTCATGCATTCAGTGTTCAACCAGATTGACGTTTTTTTATAACGCCTATCCTTACAGAGCGTACATCGAGACGCTTCTCAACTACGCTCCGGCTGCTAAAGCGTCACATCTTACAGCGAGTATGTGGTACGACGACACGAGCGGCGGTTTCGATTCACCAGCTAATGCGGTAAGCACTGCCACAGCACCTATTATCGTGAACAAAGGGTTGGAAAATCGCAAATATTTTACACATAATCGACGATACTTTGACATGATTGAACAGCTGCATCACGACCTCTTTAATCAGGATAAAATGCTGATTAAAGACTGAACTAAGAAATGCGCGTACGTCTAGTGAGGAGTAAGGATGCTTTTTGTCTGATGGATGCGGCAGCCGATGGAAAATTCAAACTCAGCATCAAAGAAGCTACACTCATAGATCGCAGAGTAAAAATCAGTCCTGGAGTTTTACTGACTCATGCGTAAGCGTTATCGAAAACCGCGGCTAAATATCCCATAACGAGAGTCGAAGTTACGTCGTTTACTCTTCACTCGGGAATATTGGGCGATTCGATCGACAACGTTATACACGGTCAGTTGCCGAAGAGAATAATCTTGGGCTTTGTGGAAAACAAAGCATTCAACGGAAACCGCGCGTTAAACCCTTTTAATATTCAACACTTCTCTATAAATTATATTTCTCTCTACGTCGACGGCGTACACATTCCTAGCAAACCTTTGCAGCCACGTTTCACGGGTCTTGACAAACTCTACACTGACGCTTTTCAAACACTTTACACGGGCACAGGCGTGTATTTTCTCAACGAAGGTTTTGGCATCAATCGCTACAACTATTACAAAGGCAATTTTTTGACGGCCTTCGATCTCACACCTGATTTATCGGCACACTGTGCCACACATTGGAATCTTGTGCGCTCGGGTAGCAAACGCATAGAGGTGAGATTTGAGACTGCTCTTCTCACCGCTATCAACTGTATCGTTTACGCAGAGTACGACAACGTTCTGGAAATCGACTCTAACCGCCAAATCATAACGAATTTTAGCGCTTGATGCACACGCACACTCGATCGCAGCGCCTTAAACAAAATTTTTTTTTTTCGATTCTCCCTTCATAAGGCGAGCGCGCTGACAGTATGCAGTTAGTATCCCTCTCGAAACAGCCAGCACCTAACGTACTCGAGCAGCAACAGCATCATCGTCATCATCATGACGGACTACGTGATCTATATTCAAGGCCTTCGGGATATAAATAAAAAATTTATTCCCAAAGAAGTCGGAGTTTTATCGCTCCAGAGCCGTATTGTTGGTCATTGGATCATTCGCGCGCCGTGCAGTTTTACCGAATTACCCGTGGACATGCAGCAGACGAATAATTACTGCACTCTCGATGTACACGGTTTAGAGTGGCACGACGGAGATATCTCCTTCAAGAGTTTGCGTCGTAATCTGTGCAACTTGGTGAAAGACGCGCGCCGTATATACGTGCGTGGCCAGGCAAAAGCCAAGTTTTTGGAAAAAGTAGTGGCTCGAAGAATCATAAATTTATAAGATTTTAGTGCGCCTTCGTTTGACTAACTCTCTGTGCAATTCCCTAACGTCTTGCTGTGCACCAGCCACGGTATCAAGAAATTAGAGAAGAAGAAAAATGTTTACGCACTGCGTCGAACCTATCAAATCAGAAGGTGAATACACTCAATAGTTGCCAGTCCTCATCGAAGCGACCCGTAGGACATAAATAGCCAAGTAATGTACCACGCTATATTAGATTACTATCGGCTGCAGATGGAGAGATATCACTATCCCGAAAGATTTCGTGCTAGCGATGTTGTGGACGGAATTAAAAAAGAAGCTGACGAGAAAAAAGACGGCGCGGTAGAAGAAGAGTACGTAGATGCACTATTAACATGAATACGCGTCAAATAATCACAGCTATTAGAGGATTAAAAGCCAATTCAATAGGAGATTACGCTGCTAATCATGTTCCGAAATTGCTATCCACACCGACAGCTATTGTAACGAATCTCGACACGTCCGATCAGCCAGGAACACACTGGGTTGCCATCTTTATAGATAAAAATGGATACGGAATTTACTTTGACAGCTACGGAGATGCACCCGTATCAAAGCATCATCTTGATCGACTCGGAAAAAACTGCACGCGATTCGACTGGAATATAAAACAAGTGCAGAGCGTCGACTCTAAAGTATGTGGCGAGCACTGCATTATGTTTCTGTATCATATGTGTAGCGGCGTTTCTCTGTGAAAATATCTACGTTTTTTTTCATCAGACTTTGTCAAGAATGACGCATTAGCCGTTACTTTTATCGAAGTCTCATGAGAAGAATGCAAAATAAAACAATGCGCCATCGCCATCATAGAGTCAACGCATTCCCACGCACGAGTTCTACAGGACGGGGTTACTGTAATCAGATCTGCACAGCCAAGATCGGACGTTTGTTATCTGAGTAGTTTATACAATTGTACTAGCTGTGACGGTTGCGTTAAACAAAACAACTTCTAACGATATCAAACTTGTCTCGTGTTTCACTATGGAATGTAAATACTGTAACGGTCGTTTCTAGAAAGATCTGCGACTCGTTGACGCTCGCTCTTTGTCATCCCATTCTTTATAAAGGTGTCGTGGCTCAGTCGCCAGCCACCAGTCGTAAGAACACTCTCGTCAAGTAGACCTCGAGTGTACAAAATCTTTGCAATGGATTCAGCAGCAGCAGCATCAGCACCATCAAGTGCCGAGTTTTGGAAAAATAAGCCGATCACCTGCAACTTGTTGTACTCGACGACGTACGCGCTCAACAAATCAAACTACAAGCGTACAACCATAGGCCTAGAGTATTACAGCGGTTACTACAGAGCAGTGTTAAAAATTTGTGCCAATGGATCGCCAGCCAAGTATGTGACACTCGATACACACAGCTGGGAAGTGATCAAAGATCAGATGGAGGCTATGGATTCCTATCTGAATCACTCCTTCACGTTCTACCAGGATTTTGGAAATCCTAGCAAGATCCTCCTTCCAAATCACGATGTCACATTCACAAACAGCTTCGGAGCAAGAGCGATCGGCATCGACGAGAGGCCAACACCAACATCAGCACCTACAGCAGAAATGACAACCCACAACGCTCAGCAGTTCATCAGCAGTGTCGGCGGCCATGACGAGGAAACACAACAGCATCCACCTGCACAGCCTGCGTGCAAGAAGCGGAAAAAGTACGAGAGCCCGCATAGTGTAATTATGCATCAACAAACGTTCGCTGGCTTAAGACAGGTAAAAGAGTGCATCGATTTGCGTTTTAAACAGCTCGAGGAGCTTTCGGGATTAGTTAATCGCGGCGGGGACTCAATTTTAGATTATATAAAAGACGTTTTGAAAAGAGAGGAGGCTGAACTATGTCGGGAAATTCTGAAAAATGTAAACTGTATTCTTGCGCATTATCGTTGCATACGAATATGCACGAATCAGTGTCGCAGTACAGCGAGTTCGCTTGCCGAGCTTCTCCAAATACGAAAATAGTTTCAAGCGAGCCAGAGTTGTCGTGTAGGCTGCTATAACTACGTTCGTATATGGAGTAGACTCCACAGCGTCGTCGATGTACTGCCAGCTCGCGTACATCACCTCCTCGTTGACCAGCAGGAGACAAAAGACCTCTTTATCCTCGGCCGTTAGAAGTTTAAGGAGGTCTTCGCGCTCCTTGACGATCACCGTCTGTTTTAAACTATTGCGCTGTCCGAACTTGCCCCAGAACGAGTTCAGACAAGGCTTCGCAACAGTGCGCAGGCCAGGGTTTTTCGCGATTTTTGCCAGCTCGAGCGATATCCCCTCACTCTCGCGATACTCGCGAATGTAACGCACTTTCGATTTCGCGTCAACGCACCAAGCTGGAAACCCCGATGCTTCCTGCTTTAATCGCAAGAAAGTGTCGATGTAGCCAGCGAAAAGTCCTCCTTCACCTGTGAGCGGATCGTACTCGATCATACTATACTGCCATATGACGAATATTTCAGTTATAGTATAGCCGAGTTCGATGGCTTTTCGCAGCTCATCCGCCACCCAGGTTCTACTGAACTCTCGCTGACTCGCATTCGAGTGGCAACAATCGCCCTGCCGCATCTCTTCGCAGCATGTGCGACACAGTGCGAAAAGAAAATGAATTGCGCATCGTACCCTCGTGCGTTGTGCGCGATGCGTATTATATTTTCAAAGTCCGTTTTGTTGCGTACTACAAGCTGTAGCAGCTGACCAACGGGATCTTCGGTAAATACATGCTCGCGCACACCGCACGAGGGACACCATTCTGAAATGTCGTCATAACTTATGCACTCCGTGCAGACTTGCTGTGCAACGCAGACATTCGGGACGTGCATCTTTATGCTTTCATCGCCTCGATACGATGCTTCTTGCATCGTTTCCAGATCGTGGAAAACATAAAGATATTTTTTCGCTGAAGCATCATTTTTTTTCGGCTGTATAAAACAGTGCTGATTATGCCGTGTGTCGACTTGCAATGTCGACACCAATTTTTGCCGCACTCGTGCTTACCGCGCTGCCGGTTCACGCTTTTGCAGCACGTAAGAGAAATTTGCAGCACATCGCACAATCACTTGTGTTTCGCTTTGTATGATCCGAATGATTCCGAAAACATACATCGCCGAAAAAACTGCGATTGCACGATGCGCATTTTTGCAAAGCTTCATTCTTGCTACAGGGTGGAGAGGCGAAGCAGCGCGAACACATCTGCCTACAGTCGTGATCCTCGATATTACTGTAACCGCGATTGCAAAAAGTACAGAAAAATTTTGCCTTCACAGCTCCAAAAATATTGACGATCACGTAGTAATGAAGCTCGAAGTAGAGCAAAAATATTACGGTTGTGCAGGCATCGCAGCGTCCGTCAAAAAATGGTGCTTCACCGCTGCCCATCGAGTCTTTCTCGTAAACAACTAATGCTGTACCACGAGCAGTAAAATAATGCTGGAATTGACGAAGCTCTCGTACACCGCAACCTTCGTGAGGTACGAGAACACCAGCATCCTGGCACAATTTTACAGCTCGCTCATGCTGTAGTTACCTACGACCGTCGCGGATGATCTTCTACTCGGCTCGCATCGCAGGGGTATCGTTCGTCTGAAGCGCCTACGACGAGCGCTCAAGTTTTTACGTCGAGAGCCACCTGCACCTACAAGCATCTCTACGACGGTCAAACAAAGGGCAAATGACTCGTCGACTCGAAAATTTGCATTGCTCTGAACGAGTCCAGACACCACAGACCATAAATCATCGCCAGTCAGCGCGCTCACGAGACGATACGAGAGCCCGGCTGACCCATTTGCGAAATATTCGCTAGAGATTGAAACACCGACGCGATCGCTCCCGCTTTTGATTAGAGTTAGCAAATACTCGTAAATGTCACGTATTGCTAACTCAACCCAGCTGAGCATGTTGGTCTCACGCGGCGGTGTTTTAATCCGTAGCGTCAGACGGCGAGCGTCTGTACGGAATTTCCGTACGCGATGCACCGTATTCGCGATACTTTCGAAGCGACGATAACACTCATCGTCACGAGCTTCCTCCTCCTCCTCCTTCTGATCCGAATCAGAAGCTGCAGCAGAACCGCTTACAATACTATTGCTCGGTGACGGTGCCTCTTCGCTCGAGGTATCGCCGCCGCCGCCGCCGCCTACCTGTCATCGATGATCGGGTGACCCACATCGTAGAACCCGACCTCCTGCAGCATCGACAATGTAGGGCTCAGCGCTGTTGAAGAGTCCGATGATATTTCCGGCGATGATGAGCCCTCTCCCTCGCTGCTGCTGCTGACATTATCGTCGTCGACTGTAAAGAAGCGAGCCTTCATTCTTCCACACGACCGTTGTAGCATTGAATGATGTCGCTGAACTCGGCCATCTCGAACGCGGTCATAGAAAATAACTCGTCTGCTGATTTTTAAAGTAAGTTGTTTAACCAACGTACTTCCTGCGCACGTCCGTTATTCACGATTCGTAGCGAAGCAGCTTGAAAAATCATAGCCGCGTCATTTTCTGGATCTGCATCCGGACAGGACTCCATGCCTTTGTTCAGACGACGTCTGATAACTTAAAAAATTATTATTGTTAGTAATAATAATTTTTTAAGGCAATTTAAAAGTTAAAAAAAATTATCTTACTTTCGTTAATATGACGGTCGAACGAGCTGTATTGATCGAAGCATGTATACGGATTCATCGTAATTTCCTCAGCGGTCTCATCCCCAGTCGCAAAGCCCTCGAAAACCTCGGCTCTCGTAGGATCAAACTCGGGAGCTGGCTCGTATCGGAACGAGAGCAGAATCATCGCAGACCTCATCGTTTGCTCGCTACCTCTCAGTGGTGCTGAAGCGCCCGTTCTGTAGACAGCCTGCTCAGAGATGCCAGGCCGATCGTCACCGTTATCGCTGTCCTCTATCTCCGTCTCAGCATCATCCACCACGGGCTCCTCCATAGGAGCTTGTATATCCTCCTGTTCCTGCTCCTCCTGTTCTTCCTCCTGCTCATCATGCTCCTCCTCCTCCTCCTCCTCCTCCTCGGATGAAGTGACTCGCTGTAGTGAAGGAGGTGACGAGACAACAAATAGCGTTGCGTCACTATCGCTCTCCTCAGCGTCCTCCTGCAGGGTAATTCGAATTACAAGAAGAACAAAAATAAAGTACTATTATTTTTTTAAAAAAAACTGATTGTAGGGAACACTGTAAACACTTACCATGTTCCTCGATGATATGCCTCAGACAGTACACATCGCGTGCACCGCGTTCCACCAAGAAACTGCTGACGATTTTTATCACAGCACTAGAATGTTTAAAGTATCTCTGATAAAAATCGGCTATCCAGCGGTACGCGCAATGCGTCAGCAAGCAGCCCAGCTCGCGGCGCAGCCTCTCCTCGGACATGCGGTGAACGCGCACATATCACTCGCGGGTACACTTCCTCTGCACAGAAAGTTGGCAACCCTTGAGCGCGTTGGCTACGCGCAGGATCGCATCGCGAACTTCGTTCGTAGCACTGGACATTTCTGCGACACGTGGCAAGCTGGCTCTCTCAATGACACGCATTTCGAGAGACTGATGACTGCGCTAGCGTACAGAGGAGTTTTGTAGACGGCTTAGGGCTGATACGAAAATATCATGTCTTTCTAGGAGTGATTTCATCGAGTAAGAATATCGCAGAGCAGAAAAACCGTTAAAGAGGGGAAATTGTTTTAAAACAGCGCATATTACAGCCATAGCTGAGAAATCAAGGCTGCCACCAGTGATCGAAAGAAATAATTCAGATACCGTACTCGCTGTTTGCGCTTTAGGCATGTAGCAGTCATAAACCTTAGGCGGATAGCGGACGTCTCAGAGAATGGGCTGTCGCCACCACTAGATCCGGTGACACAAACCAAACAGTTTATTATGACTCTACGGCTGACCCTTTTTAATCTATCTCTTACCGGACATCTGTATAAACAGTTTACACTTGTTCTATAGTGTCTAGCGGAGATCCGATGATTCATTCTCTGCTTAGTTTTGAAAACTAATCAGTTGGCGATAATAAAACAAAGCCCGAGTCCATGATCACACGATACTTCCTGGAGCTGATTCGCTAGACATTGAGAACCTTTCTTTCGCTCTCACCTTTCTCCGATTTTTTCTGATAATCCCACGACGCTGCAGCTCAAGTGTATACTAATAATCCAGTCCGAGTATAGCGTTACTACCAACGGTCTCGCATTCTTGAGACAAAGAACGTCGTTAAAAAAACTAATAAATTGGCGATAATAAAATAAAGCCCGAGTCCATGATCACACGATACTTCCTGGAGCTGATTTGCTAGACATTGAGAACCTTTCTTTCGCTCTCACCAACTGCGCCAACAACGCCCCACTCGCAAGTGTAGGTGTATCGCTTGTGTATAATTTATAGCGTAAAAATTTAGAGTGTGTGTGTGTGTGCGGCTGTGTAATTATGTTTGTGTGTGCGCGCGCTCGTGTGTCATTTTATTATTTCTTGTAAGCTGAGTCATTCGACTCGTACGCGTTTTTTAGTAAATAAATATTGTGCCAAAATTTCTCTTTTTATGCGTGCAACCCCCCCCCCCTCCACACTCCCATCAACGAACCCCAAAGATGAAATTTAGAGTAAGCTTTGCGGCACCGAGTAGTAGAGTTATACATACATAGCAAAAGCTCATCTGGGCGTAAAATTTGGCGCTCTTTTCGAATCCGTGGTCAAAAATAGGGGGTTATATTGAAAAAACAAAAGTTGACCTTCAAATGACCTTGAAAATGAAGTTCAAGGACATATTCAAGGTCACAGAAGGGTCAGGTCAGCCCCTCAATGCCCAACAACTTTTGTCTGAAACATTTTTTGATTAGATTGCAATTTGTCATGTTATTCAGCTGTCTAAGTTAAAATGGGACACCCTGTATATGTACGCGTTTATTTCGATGCGAATCATTCGTCAAACGACCCGCAAAGCAGCAACTCAACCATGGGACAGGAACAAAGCAAAGAGCAGAAAAAACATTCTACGTGGGAGGAGAGACAGCCTCTCATGAGAAGCAAGGAGCCAAGAAATCACTCGTCATTCACAACCAACACTTTCTCGTATCCAGAGAAAAGCGGTTATAATTATCTGTCTAAAAAATCCTCCTCCCCCTCCTCCTCCTCGTCACAGAATCAGAAAATTTCGTGCCCCGAAAAAGACGGCTACAGCAAGCTGAAACGCTAATTGCATTAATACATAATTCAAAAAACAATCGGCCCTTTTCAGGGACACCATATAAATTATATACGTGAAATAATCCCTTTCTTTACAGCGCAGAAAGGATCAGAGCCGGCGCTAGGGCAATAAAGGCCAAACTGCAGGTATACGACAGGTAGACGGCGGTTTTGGCGGACGCGCGCGAGAATAGCGTAGAGAGGGGAGAGAGAGAGAGAGAGAGAGAGAGAGAGAGAAGCGGGTCCGGTACAGCAGCGGCGGGAGCCACGGAGACTCACACCCTCCCTAACTCCTGACTGGCAAAATACTTCCCTATGCTTATACATTACCCACATCCCTATAAATACCAATGGAGAGCAAGGAGGAGTACTCTTTCGTATTCCGGAATTCTTACTGGTAGGCCGAAGCTCTGCCCGACTCGCGACTTAAACTATTATTCTGTAGTCGAACTTAGAATCAGAGCGTTCGCCGAGTTTTTGGTCTCAGTCACATATCTACCTCAGACACGAGTTGTGCTCAGTCGAGGACTTGTACTATTTTATTATCTAACAAGCTAAATAAACTATTTTTTTTAATCACTCAACTCTTGCGTACAAATTATTACATCTCAAACTACGCGCCCTTTTGAGACGAGCTGCGACGCCAGTACGAGAGCGAGGCACCCTATCGGTAACAACGTATTGAGCTTCATTAAGGTAAGTCGATTTTCCAGTAAACCTTCGACAATTTATATCAGTGTCGCATGTAACTTTATTGTGTCAGTATTCAAAGTGTAATCCTAACTAATTCAGTACATAAAAAATCCACTCTGAGTTTCCTCGGTTCGTGAGCTATCGCTATTATCAGTCCGCCGAGCAGCCGGTCAAGTCGTGCACTTCTTTACCTTTTTCCTAGGTGGTACCGTGCGAGCAGACTGCGCTAAATAAAAGGTCTCTTCGATTCGGAATTCATAATTATTTCTAACGTGCGAGTATTTGCTCTGTGCGGCCACCCGGACGTAACATGATATAAACATGGGCTTCCGTTTACATAAACAACTGGCGCCAGACACGGGACTGGTGACGTCACTCTAGGTCACGCCCAGTCTCTCCATACCAGCTCATATACTACTGGCCGAGGAGGCATTCCAGAGCACATGTATTTTTATAACGGAACGAATTTTGTCGGACTTAATAAGGAGCTTCGCGAAATTTATAAACTACTAGATAAACCGGAATTTAAACAAGCAATAGCTAATTTCGCTTTATTTAAACGTATCGAATGGCATTTTAATCCGCCTTTTTGTCTCCACATTTCGGGGGAATCTGGGAAGCAGCTGTAAAGAGTTTTAAACATCACTTGAAACGTATACTTAAAGATCAAAAACTTACATACGAACAAATCAATACTTTGCTAATTGAAATCTAAGCTATTTTAAATTCAAGACCTTTGTGCACTCTCTCAGCTGATCCTAATGACCCTTTAGAAATTACTCCTGCTCATTTACTTATTGGTAAGCCATTCAATTTCTTACCCGAGAAAAATCTTATTTCAGTTCCAAATAATCGATGGTTTAAACTTTATCACCAAAGCCAGGCAAGACTTTTGGAACAAGTGTCATAAAATCTCAACGAACTACAGAATCGTCAGAAATGGCGACAATCTAATGCAGAGTTAAAGCCCGGTTCTGTAGTTCTCTTACTGGACGAAACTGTAGGATGTGCACCCTGGCCACTGGGTGTGATCGTCGAGGTATTTCCTGGGAACGATGGCATCGCAAGAGTAGCATCTGTCAAGACTGCGAGCGACGTTTATAAACGCAATATAACACGTCTTTGTATATTACCCGTAACCTAATTATTTGAATAGCGAAAACTTAGCTGTATCAAATTTTATTTGAATTAACATAGTTTCATTATTGTTACCAAAGATATTTTTTATGTTCTTAAGAGTTTATAGCTGTTATCTTTAATCACATTTTATTTTAATCTATATTTTTATATTAATTTTTGATATTAGTTTGACTTAATCGTTTTGAAAATCGTTTTTGCATTCTGTTATCTTTAATCATATTTTATATTAACCTATATTTTGATATTATTTTTTGATGTTACTTATACATAAGCGTTTTGAAAATAGTTCTTTATATATTTATTATTGTAGTTCTATCTAACTTTGCTAAATCATTGCATACTATCAACAATTTCGCAGCCTCGCCCGGGAGTATGTTATTACCTAACCTATTTGTACCAAAGCTCCCTAACCCACCTACCCTGCTAGCAGCGAGTTTAGTAATAAAACACTTTGGCTCATCGAAGGAAGCCGAGCGGCTGCGTGCATCAAATCTTACACCAATTAAAGTTCGAACGGCAAGAAACAAATCTAAAAGCAAGTGTTAAAACCCAACTGTCCTACTTGCGGTGAGTTTAATAATGAAACACATCAGCACATCGGAGGATGGCAAGCGACCGGAAGTAAGCATTTTAAAATCAAAGTTAAAAATCCCATCTACTTCACGCATTGATGGAGATTCTTTATTGTAGTTTTGTTTTAAAAAAAAGGCATATTATTTAGCCAACGTATTTCGCGAGTAGGGTAGGCGGGTTTTAGCACTTGCTTTTAGATGTTTCTTGCCGTTGGAGCTTTAATTGGTGTGAGATTGGTTGCACGCAGCCGCTCGCCTTCCTTTGATGTGCCAACTTGTTTTATTAATAAACGCGCTGCACGTAGGGTAGGTGGGTTTAAGCATTTTGGTTTTAGATTTGTAGCTCGCGGCCGCTCGCCTTCCTCCACCGTGCCGACGCATTTTTTTTATTATCAAACGCGCTGCTAGCAGGGTATGGTGGGTTTGGAAGCTTTGATTTTAGTTTTACTGCACGCAGTCGCTTGCCTACCCCCGATTTTTCACTTTATTTTTATTAAACGCGCTGCACGTAGGGTAGGTGGGTTTAAGTAGTTTGGTTTTAGATTTGTAGCTAGCAGTCGCTCGGCTTTCATCGAACTGCCGACGTATCTTTTTATGAAACTCGTTCTGGGTAGGGTAGGTGGGTTTGGGAGCTTTAGTTTTAGATAAAAGTATAGAAGAGGTTATATTGTCTATTTTCATTGGAAAGTTCATTTTAGGGAATTTCTTATATATTGTTATAATTTTTATTCATGTAATTCGTAAATTATATCAATTAATAGTCGACAAAATTTTTCCGAACAATTTCGTATCACGTGCATTGAATGATTCAAATGAGTAGATAGGCTATAGGCATACTAGCTCATGCCGATTTTGGCTCACCCCCTCCTCTCTCAGTGTGAGCCAGAATTCGAGCTGTGTATTGTAAATGGAGGGAGTGTCGATCCCTCCTTCCCCTTCCATAGCGACCGAGAATTCTTCCCCCTCTCAAAGTGAGCCAGTAACCGTAGTATGTATAAGTCCCAATCTTCCCTTCTCCGTGTCCCAAAAAAATTTAGTGGTGGGTTCATGCTCCTCCTCCTTCGCGCAGGTAGAGACGACGACCCGCGTACAGGTGTTTTCCTCTACTTTACGGAATGTATGCGAGAAATGCTCCTTATATAAACTTCGCATAGATAATTCTGGGATACGTATACAAACTATCCCACGCAGATGTATACAGCTTCCAGCGACATGTGTTTTTACTTTCAACTGCGATAAGTTAGTCGCCCGTCTGCGCGGACAGATTGCATAGGTACTATCCCTCACATTTCCAATACGATCCTCACGCAGATAAGGACGAAGACCCGCGCACAGGTGTTTTCTGACTGAGAAACGCGAAGCTAGAAAATATTGACCGCCGACTATACATTCAAATCCAACAGGTACTATCCCTTTCACTTTCCCAGAGACAATACTGCTGTTTAAAAATCATTTGTAGAGATATCTGATTGAGTTTTGTAGGGAACGCACAGATGCCTCTCGCACCGTTATACAGCAATTTTCTTAGAAGTCCTAAATAAATTCAAAGTGAGATTTTCTCCAAGATATTCTCTTGTGAGAAGAGGATAATCTCGCATTCTCACAGTCGAGATTCGAAAAAAAGGGAGTGTCCAAAAGGAGGTGGACACTAGTTTTTCAAAATTGGTGAGGGAAATTTTTTCACGAATCGTAAGGCTTTTCACCCTCGATAGCTGTGAGGAGGTGTGTTTTTCAAAAATTAGGAGAGAAAACTTTTACACTAATAACAGGACTTTAGAAAAAATGCTGTGGAAAGGGAAGCTGCTGTTTTCGCAATAAATAGCCCACCGTAGGCTACGGTTAGTCAGTTCAATTTTCAGTTTCAAAATTTAACGTATAGTAAAATGTCATCCAAGAGGACTCCAGGAAGCCGCCGCCGCAGCAGCAGCAGCAGCAGTAGGAATAGCATCAGAACGATGCAAGACAGGATTCGATGGCTAATTGACAACGCTCCAACATTACTTATGATGTTGGAGCATGTCTCCTGGGCCATGGAGGCAATCCATTCATGTGAGTAGAAAATTATTATAATTTTTTTTTTTTTTTTTTTTTTTTTTTTTTAATAATTAAAAATAAAATCATTTTTTCATAATTTTCATTGTTTAATTTACAGTGCCGTCACTGCCACCACTGGCTGCTATGCAGCAACTATACGAAGGGATCAGGCCAGGAAGCTCTTCGCCCAACCCTGCCCTCCGAGAGAGGCCAAGCGCTTCACCCAGCACTGCCCGTCGAGAGAGGCCAAGCGATTCACCCAGCACTGCCCGCCGAGAGAGGCCAACCGCTTCACTCAGCACTGCCCGCCGAGAGAGGCCAACCGCTGCACCCAGCGCGCTGCCTTCAGCTGAGCCGAGTACTTCAACAAGTTCAGTTCCCAGGCTCAGTCGTCCAGCGATCAAGAGGACAAGCTACAGGAGATCGAGTTCCTCAAGCTCGAGTTCTAGCTCAAGCTCCAGCAGCACCTCATCGAGTTGCGAGTCATGCAAGTCGGTGAGGAGCATCAAGGATTACAAAATACCAAAAAAAGTTAAATTGGATTGTAAGTTTTTTTTTTAATTCTTTATAAAATTTTTTATATAATTATAATATTTAATATTAATAATTTTGTAATCTTTTAGATTCAAAAACTGAGAAGCCATCAAGTCGCGGGCTTCTTAGTTTGAAGCGACATAGTAGTAGCAGTGGCATGCAGCCCCCCATCACTCAACAGCAACAACAGGAGCAGCAACCGCGGCAGCAACAACAGCAGCAACAACAGCAGCAACAACAGCAGCAGCAACAACAGCAGCAACAACAGCAGCAGCAACAAAGAAATGTTCCGCGAATTATCGATATGGAAATTGTAATTGATCCTATCGATGTATCAAAATTTAAAAGCAAGCAAAAAAAGTAAAGTAATGTAAAAAAAATTTATTATTTTTGTTTGTGATGATCTATGAAAAATAGAATAAGGTATAAATAAATAAAAATAATATCGTATACATTTTTCTTCCTTTCTCTTTAATCCACTCTGTTCAACGTTATTTCATTGAAAAAAAAATAATGACATTTCTTTTAATAATATCATAATAATTATTATTCTTTTATAAAAAATTATTATTTATTGATAATGTAGATTCCTCTTTCTTAAAAAAAAATAAAGCTATGAATTGGTAGCGGTTTTTTAGAGCTAAGAAAGAATTTAAACATTGTTTTTTTATCTTATTTTTCTTTATTTCCAATATAAACATGTACATATATCATTTTTTTTAGAAATATTATCTAATTCATCTTGACCAAATGTCGATACTAAATAATTTAGCAGCCAAGCTCTTATTGCTGCAGCATTATGAATGGCGCACATAGGTTTTCTCCTTATGCAGAGAGCATGGTTAAAACAAACAGTGGCTTTCACTTATTATTTCTTCAAGATGTGGACATCCGAAGTCTTCAACATTTGTAATGGATCTGCAAAGTATCAGATAAAATTAAAGATAAGTATCAAAAAAGTATCAAAAAAAAACGTGTGCGTCACGGGACGCCCGACAGAAGTGATAACTTCATATGATATTTATAGAAACTATCAAATATAAAACCTGTTTAACGCATGATGGCAATAATAATTTTATAGTTATATTTTTTGTTAATCTAATAATTTATAAATGGATAGGAATAAGTAAAACGTAATTTAATTTCCTTTTGAATCTAAAATATATATTTTATGTACAATATTTATCATTATTTAACAGTTTAAGTTGACTAGCTGGTATTTAACACAACAATATGATTATCAATATACAATATACATCAATATACACGTAAATATCACACTCGGTAATTGAAAAATCAAAATAACTATCTGTTTACTAACACAATTTAATAACACAATGTTCACTTCAAAAGTTTTACTAATGTAGAGGTTATGTTTACTGTCCACGCGCGCTAAGAGAAAAGTGTCGAGGAAAGAAAGGGAGAGATAGAGAGCGTCTGTAGTGGAGCATATCGACGGCTAACTGGAAGATCACCGTATCTCAGCCGAGGCTTCGGAAACGACGTATCTGAGCCGCAGCTTCGAAAACGCCGTATCTCGGACGCGATTTTTTTCCTCAAATTTTGTAGTGGCAGCACTGCGCAAATTTTAAATATGACGTAAAAATTTTTAAAATTTGCGTCAAAAATTCTGAAAAAGATCAGAATTACTTATTTGATTTATTATTTGACATTAACTACACTGTAAGTATAGATAATGTAGAAATTCGAGTAGAAAAACTTTTCATTTTACACCGATAATATCGCGATTTTGTAAACCGATTGGAATGGCCTGTCGTTGAATAAGCGTGAGATCTTTATAACCAACTTTGTCAATAATATCCAAGATTTCTTTAGGAAAACCTGATTCCTTCCACGACCGGATCGGATCAGAGGAAACCCCAATTTCAAAGTATATAGGGTCGCGCCGTAGACAAATCGTACTTTGTACTTTTTCTTGCCAAAGCGGCGCTATCGCGCCCCTAGATAATTTAAATTTAATATTTTACTAATTCAACAGAAAAAAATTAAAACTCTTCGTTGTACTCGTATTTTTTACTTCTTTCCACCTCGCTAAACATTTTAAGTAAATATTATTCTTCTACTCGAATTTCTACATTATCTATACTTACAGTGTAGTTAATGTCAAATAATAAATCAAATAAGTAATTCTGATTTTTTTCAGAATTTTTGACGCAAATTTTAAAAATTTTTACATCATATTTAAAATTTGCGCAGTGCTGCCACTACAAAATTTGAGGAAAAAAAATCGCGTCCGAGATACGGCGTTTCCGAAGCCTCGGCTGAGATACGGCGATCCCGAAGCCACCGCCGGGATACGGCGTTCTCGAAGCCGCGGCTGAGATACGGTGATCTTCCAGTCAGCCGTCGATATACAGTATGCGAAAGAGAGAGGGCATGTAGACGCGAGCGAGTGAGAGAGAGCGAGAGAGAGAGAGAACACGTGCCAGTAGAGAGAGAAGAAAGCGCTCGCAGAGTGGGGATGTCTCCGCTGAGCCGCCGTATGTGTGCGAGAGAGGAAGCAAGAGACCGCAGGGTGGAGATGTCTCCGCTGAGTCGCCGTATGCGTGCGAGAGAGAAGGCAAGAGACGACAGGGTGAGGCTAGCCAGACATAACGGCGCCGTAACGCATTCCAACCAATTCACTCCGTCCCATAAGAAGTTATCACTTCAAAAAAACTTCGATTTAACTTTGCCAAATCGTGCACTGACTGACTACGATCTAAAAAAATATGCTCATATGATGAAAATTTCAGATTTCCGTGGTGTTTTCATGAGAAATAATCTACCACCCGATGGTCCATGGCGTAATGAATCAGCAGTGGTAAACTTGGACGATTTACAAAATAGAAGCACTCACTGGGTTTGCTATCGCAAACGTGGTCCTGAAGTACTTTATTTCGATAGTTTTGGTGATCTCAAACCTCCCAAGGATCTCATGATGTATTTTAACGCGAAGGAAGTAAAATACAATTACAAAAGATATCAAAATTTTGTCTCATTTATATGTGGACATCTTTGTCTCTACTTCTTAGCTGGGAGACTATAAAAGAGATGTTCGCAGACGAATAGATTCATTAGCATCAGATCAGTCATGGAAGATAGCTTCACTCTGAGTCTCTCAGGAAACTCATCTGTCTTAGAAGCGCAATATTTTCCTTCGATTGAACTACCACAGCATAAAAATTTTGTCTTGGGATTAGTTGAACTTTTAACATTCAACTCTATTCTCAATGTTGACCATTCACATAATAAACTTCATTTGAGCAAAAATAATATTATCACTATCCATACGGGCAGCTATGAAATTGATGCTATAAATCAATCTTTACAAGAAACTTTGAAATCTAAAGGAATTGAATTTTCTTTGAAAGCTAACAACAATACTCTCAGAAGTGAAATTCTCTGCAGTCATCAGATAGATCTCAAACCTCGCGATTCAATAGGCCGTCTCCTTGGCTTCGCTCCTCGCATTCTCAAAGAGAACATTCAACACAGCTTTGATTTACCTGCGAAAATTTTGAGAATCAATGCACTCAGAGTAGAGTGCAACATTACTGCAGGTGCTTACATCAATAATAAGAAAGTTCATACAATCCATGAGTTCTTTCCCAGAGTGCCTCCAGGATATAAAATCTTAGAAGTTCCGTCTCATGTGATATATCTACCACTCAGTGTCAAGTGCATAGATCATCTACAAATTCGAATTGTAGATCAGGACGGAAATTTGGTGAATTTTCGAGGAGAGGAAATTACTATTAGACTTCACATCAAATCTGTATAATGGGTATCGTTTACAATTCTGGAACATATATAAGTCAGCCATCATGTCAACCAGTCATCAGTCGACCAAAGAAACTCAAACCGTTAACACGGAAGAGCATTCAGTTTCTGAAAAGCCTAGGACTAAAAGTTCGTGGGAAATATTCACGTGTATAATTCTTTGTTGCTTCCAGAAAAATGGACGAAATTCTAAGCATTCAATCAGGTGTCATCTTCGATGAGTCTATTGCTCATTACGAGGTACACGCCCATCAACCATACTCATCATTAAGCTTTGATAATAGTGATGAAATTTGTATTTCTATACAACATCAAGATCTATGCCTCTTACCATCGCGTAGTTCTATCCACGTATGTGGGAAATTGAAACTAAAAGATGGTTTAACAGCACCAACTAAAACTAAATTCGTGAACAATGGCATTTATCATCTGTTTGATGAAATTCGTTATGAAATTAATGCTGTGGAGATTGATAAAAGTAAAAATATTGGTTTGAGCAGTCTCATGAAAGGATGGACTTCATTTAATTCGAATCAGAATAACATGCTAGAAAACGCAGGCTGGCTTTGTGATGAAGAAGATACCAAAACGTTTGTCGATGAAAAGGGAAACTTTGACGTAGCGATTCCACTGAGTATGATCTTGGGCTTTGCAGAAGACTATAAAAAAATTATAGTTAATATGAAGCATGAGCTCATTCTTACAAGATCGAGAAGCGACTTAAATGCAATAATCCAGAATGGAACTACATCATCTGGCGTAACTACTTATGAAGATTGTGAAGTAAAAATAACGAAGATAGAATGGTTAATGCCATATGTTATTGCATCAGATAAACAAAAAATCCAGCTATTGAATTTCATTGGTAAGGATAACCCTGCAGGAAAAATGGCGCGCGAACGGCCGACAACGAGCCATGCGGCTTTGTTGTCAGAGCCGTCGCGCGTCCCGAGAATTCCCGGGCTTGGTGAGCTCGCGGCACTGTTCCGCGAAGCGGCGAGACGAGCAACGTCGCGAGAGAGAGGCTCAGCCAACCAGAAGAGATAGTGCGATCCGGCCCGCCAATCAGAGCGCGGTTTCGCTGCGGCCTGAGGAGTAGGGGAGGTAGCGAGCGCGACGGGCGCGCGCCGGATCGGCAGTATCTCGTGAACCCTAGTTGAGAAAAGAGCAGCGCAGAGGTTCGCGAGTGCGTGGAAAGAGAGTGATAGAGCGCGTGTGAGAGTGGATTGTGGTGGGTGTCACAGCTTCCCCGAGGCGTGTAAACGACCCGGGTGAACGTGGTGAGAGGGCTGGCGGGAGGACCGCCACGACTCAGAACCAGCGGCCAAGAGCGAGAGGACACCAAAGGAGGAAGGACGCCGACGAGCAGCGGAGGACCACCTTCCACGGGAGAAGCGGAGAGAGGAGATCGGTCACGGGGAGCCAGCTTGCCCGGGAGGCCAGCGAGGTTCTTGGCGCCGCAGAGGAGCAGTCCACCAGCGGCAACGGCCCGGTAAGTAGTTGAGAATAATCGTGAAAGAATAGTCAGTACGCGGCTGGTGAGTGCTCGAGAAGATGACCGTGAGGACGTGTACGTGCGCGTGCAGTGCGGGTGCACGAGAGTAGACGTGCGCAGTGCGGGGCGTACAAATCGACGGTCGCGACGCCAAGACCCAGAGCCTGACGGCATCTGAGGAATTGGCCGCATCGTGTTTGAGGGAAAGTGCGAGGGCGCCAAGGGGAAGAGAGACGAAGAAAGGCGAAAGAGACAGATCATACGCCAGCACGTTGTGCGAGGCCGGCCACGTGATCACTGTCAACAAAGAAAAGCCGCGGCGCTACGAGAATCGTCCGGGAGAAGCGGCACGCGCGCTGTTGCTCGCTCACAAAGGAGAGAGAGAGGAGTGGGGGAGAGAGAGCAAGTCTCTGCTGGTGCGGTCCGACTAGGCCGAACGCTGGGTCGACTGCCCGCGAGACACACGAGAGAGACGAGCCTGACACACAGTTTAGGTGCGAAAGCACCGGGACGGCGCGGAGGAGGGAGAGTTCATATGCCCTGCGTGGCTAGTTCGTGCGGGAGGCAGAAGCCACCGCGTTGTAGGGACGGGTTGGGTGAAATACAGCGAAGTAAAGAGAATAAGAGGCTTTATCATTTCCGCTACCTTCTCCCCACGTGCTCCCAGACGTACGACGACTGCGGCGAATCCGCCACTTTAATAAATAAATTCGGGCGCAGTGAAGCGTCAGGAGTTGTGCACCTGTGCTGGGAGGCATAGCGTCGCATGTGTTTTCGTTCTTGGGAGATATTTAAATATCCTCTTCTTCCAAGCAAGAATAAATACGTCTGGACAGTGAAAACTTCAAATCAATTGGAGAAACCTCGTTTTGTAATTCTCGGACTACAAACAAAGAGAAAAGCTACAAGAACTGCAAAAGTCAGTAGATTTGATCATTGTGAGATAAGTAATGTGAAACTTTTCTTAAATTCACAATATTATCCATACAACAATATGAATCTCGACATATATAACAATCAGTATGCAATTCTCTATGATATGTATGCTAATTTTCAAAAATCATACTATGGAAGAGATCAAAGCCTATGTTCACGACAAAACGAATCTCTCAAGAGCGCTCCTGTCGATGTACGTCTGGAGTTTGAGGCTAAAAAAGATTATCCTGCTCACACTTCAGCATACAGCCTAATCTTACACGATCGCGTCGTTCAGTACAATCCTATCAGTGGGAATGTCAAGAAACTCGTCTAGGCTGCACCGAAAAATGGAGTATGCAGTAGACATGACTGGTTTCAAGCAAACCGAAGAAGATTATATTCTAAAGGAAATAGCAATCATACCTCTTAACAAAAATAGTGATCCTGTTTTTCTAATATTCAAAAATCCCTTCTCATGGAAAAAACTCTCAGACAAAATGCAGAGGGAAAACAATTAGCTTGTACATAATTATCATGGCATCAGGTGGAAAACAGATGGACATCAATACTCTCAAATTGGAAACTTGCTTCGTGACGCTCTCCATGACGCATCAAAAATTTTTGTCATCGGTGCATTAAAACAGAAATGGCTTCAACGATTCAAATTTTCCGTCTACAACATTCAACAATATGGCTATCCATCAAATGCGTCACAGTTTGCACAAATCATAATCCAATCTACAAGACTGCCTACGCACTTCACACTGTCAAACTTATGAAATTATTCTATCAGTCATGCAAACATTTGTAAGAAAAAATTAAATGAATAAATAAATAAACAAAAATAATAATAATAAATAGTAGAGAACACTATAGGCATTCTGGCTCATTTACGGTTTCTGGCTCACTTTGAGAAAGGGGGTGAGCCAGACTCCGTACGTATTCTGACTCACACTGAGAGAGGAGGGGGTGAGCCAGAATCCGCATGAGCCAGTATGCCTATAGCCTATCTACTCAAATGGCAATCGAATTTCTTGGTCATATCTAAAAGAGTTAGTTGACTTTCAAGTAATTAATGGTTGCATGCCGGTAATAAATTACGGAGATCCCATCCATATTGATTGGGAGCAAAACAAAATGAATGTAAAGTTAGCTGCTCAATCATTAAGTGAAAGCGTTAGTACCTCATTGATATGCATGAGAGATGATGTTCAGTTGGAACAATTTAAAGATGTTGAAGGTACTGCAAAATTTTGTTACTCTCTCTCTCTCTCTCTCTCTCTCTCTCTCTCTCTCTCTCTCTCTCTCTCTCTCTCTCTCTCTCTCTGTGTATC
>QLSS01000125.1:175300-203319 GCA_024372645.1 Trichomalopsis sarcophagae
CAACCGCTTGAGCCTGAACGGCTTGTAGCTTCCGTGGTGGGCTGCTGGAACAGGCTTGATGTCGTTGAAAAGTGCTCTCAGCTTTCCTGCAAAGGTACCTGGGTCGGCTGGAGCACTGTCGGTGGTGAAAAAATCTCCAGGGATGCGTAAGGTGGTCCCGTAGAGCATCTCCGCTGGAGAGGCCTGAAGATCTTCTTTCAGACATGACCTGAGGCCCAGCATCACGAGCGGAAGCCGGTCAGGCCATGGTGTCTGTTCCTCACACATCAGCGCGGCCTTGAGCGTCCTGTGGAACCTCTCTATGAGACCGTTGGCCTGAGGATGATACGGAGTGGAGATTTTTTCACCACCGACAGTGCTCCAGCCGACCCAGGTACCTTTGCAGGAAAGCTGAGAGCACTTTTCAACGATATCAAGCCTGTTCCAGCAGCCCACCACGGAAGCTACAAGCCGTTCAGGCTCAAGCGGTTGTCTACGTGATCACACGTCTACCAACGCGTCGACGCGGTAAGGAAACCGCTGGTCCCACCTTACATAGGCCCGTTTAAGGTCATCCGAAGAGCCTGCGACAAGGTCTACATCATCCTGGTCAACGGTCAGGAGAAGGCCGTCAAGACTGACGCCCTAATCCCGGCGCACCAGGACATCTCCGACCCGCCAATCGACGTTTCAGGGGCCAAAGAGGACCCAGGAGACTCCGAGCCTGCCGACAAGACTGAGAGGAAAGAAGAGAGAGGTTCGCCCAGTCCAGAGCACCCCTTAGCCAAGAAAAAGGTTTTGTTCGCTTCCCAGGGGAAACTCACTGAGGGGGGAGTACCTGTGGAGGTTGCTCCACCCGGACAGCTGGCGCCATCTCGCGTGCGCCGTAAACAACTGCTGAAGCCTCGGGCAGTCTTCTAGAGGGCTCTGCCCTCCCCCGAGCGCTTCCGCAAGGCACGAGCTCACGACCCGAGAGAGTAGTTGCCGACCACGGTCCAAGACCACCGACGCCTTCTTATCCGACACGCGATAATAAAATCCGCCACGCTATTCTGTAATTATCTTTTGTATCTTTTTGTAATAAATCGTGAAAATTAAACGCTTAGTGAGGAAGTGAATTTTTATTGAACACACACACTCCTACACCCACGATCCTCGCTAAAGGTCTAAGCTGGCCGAATTCAAATCCGTGTCAGCTGTGCCGCTCCTTCGCCTCGGGTCATGCGCAGAACCAATCGGACAGCCGGAACGCGGACCGTGGAACGGACGAATTTATCATCAAAATGAAATTAATAAATAACTAAATAATTACAGCACATTAGGTGATAACGCAATTATTTATAGAAGCCGCAATTAAATTGGAAACGATTCATATTGGTTTCGTATCTATAAATAGCGCGTATCACCTGACAAAACTGTATATACATCATTTTGGCGATCCAAAAAGTTTTTGATTTTTCACAGAATAATGAAGCCACCCGCAATTTTTTAATATGCAGTTGTTAACGTTGTTAACGATTCCGCAATTACTGGTATTTTTTTTATTATGATATATGAAAGTTATTTCGTGAGTTTACGGAACTAAGCGTGCTTCCTCCATGTAGTATATGCTCTAAGGTGGGGCGTGATCAATCGCGTGCGACTAGAGAGAGATAGCATGTAGTCCGATATGTCTGTCTCTCTCTACAACCTCGTCTACACTTTCGGCCTATGGGAAGCTGCCTCCAGTAGTATATGCTCTAAGCGTAAGCCCAAATCCTTGAGTTACGGCCGCTTATATTATTTCTCCTATATGCTCTATCGCGACGCGGCCCGCGATGTGATTGTGTACTCTCTACTTCCCCTTTCGCCGCTGCTGCTGGTGGGGAAGCTAGTTGCGTATGCCCGCCCCTACTTTTCCTCAGCTGCTTCTAGATGCGTATAGTTCGGAGCGAAAACCGCAGGGCGGCGCTAGCTTACGACTGTATATCGCACGTCACGCTTTCGCCCAAACTCATCGGCAATCTCTCCTCTAATCTCTGGTTAAATGAATAACCATATCAATAATAGTTCTTTGTTTTATGTACGATTTTTATACTGTTTATCTTTTATATTCAAATTAAATTGATGAATTTACATTTAATAATACAATTTTACAATTTTTACTAGAAAAATATAAGTACGAAGTATAATAATATAACATGTCAGATGCCCGCTTGCGAATATTAAGAATTAAAACCGGTATAGTGAAGAGGTTGACCAAAGAAAAAATAATTTATGAATCTGAAGCAAATCAACAAAAAGAAAGAATTAAACAATATAAAGAGCAAGGTATATCAATATAAAAATTGTATTTTTTTTTCAAACAATTTTCTAAATGTTGCCTACGTTTAACTTTTCCGCGCCTGCTAGATTTTATTTTGCGTACTCGCTTTCGGATAGACACATTCTTTATTTAAAGGAGTACCACAATTGATGGTACAGAATTACATGGAATATGGCATACAACTAGATTTTAGTAAGAAAATGACTCGGTTAAATTTTCAGGAAAGTTTTAAGCGTGAAAAAAAGTTGAGTCTGTCTCTGCGTCTGATAGCGCGTACGCGAAAATATATCAAGCGCACGCCAAATAACCAAGACCTCGCCGAAGTTCAACTCGCGTACGCGATAAACAATAAGACCGTACGCGAAGAACAATACTTGCGTACGCAAAAAACAACTATATTGCTCGCTTCTAGCAAAAATTACTTAGAGCTGTTACATTTTTTAATATTTTGACAAAGAACTAAAATAAATAATCCTTAGATATATGTTGATTTAAATAAAGTAACTTAGTTATCCCTCTTCAAGCGTACCATCCCTGTCAAACTGCAATACCAAACGTGTTTTTAAACATATAAATTTGATAAAATATTGAAATATAAATAAACTTTAATCATTATCAAAATATTAAAAAATGTAACAGCTCAAAGTAATTTTTGCTAGAAGATAACTTCTCATTTTTAAGATATTTTATAAAAGTAATTGTTGCTGGTGCAACAATATTGACAAATGCCTCAAAAGTTCAGAAAATGAGTTGCATCGAGATTTTAAGAGTATTTTAATTGTAGTAGAGTTAATATACTTCTTTTATAATACAGTAGCAATTAAAAATACCTGCAAAGTGATAAGTATAGTTCCAATGTGCGATGATCTTCCATCATACTTAAAACCTTTCTCTATGCATATCTTATAAATTTAATTTTATATGTATCTCCCTATCTTATGACAATGAAACATTGCAAATTTTGTATGTTGTTAAATTGTTTGTATTAAGACATCACCATGTATTAACTGTTTCAATTCAAAATCTTAATGAATGATTTCTGTATTAACCCCTCATGTATAATATATATCTCTATTACACCTATGCACACAGAACAGCGTCTGCTGCAGTCAAAAGTTTCTATTTATTACTTTCGCGCGCACAATATAATTGTTTTTCGCGTACGCTATTATTGTTTATCGCGTACGCGAGTTGAACCTCGGCGAGGCCTTGGTTATTTCGCGTGCGCTAGATATCTTTTCGCGTAAGCTAAATATCTTTTTGCGTACGCGCTATCAGCCATGGAGACAGACTCAAAAAATTTATAAATATTTTAATGTACATAAATGCTCATATTTCTTTTGCGCTCATGATTGCATAAAACTAACGGTTCAGAATTAACTCAAATTTTGTAGGTCATTAATTAAACAACTACCGAACAGTTTAAGTGCTTATTGGCTAAGACTTTAAAGTTTGTGAGTGTAGTGATAAATAATTAAAATTTAAAATAGGTACACTTTACCTCAAAAAATAAGTTAAATCATCTATCGTCTGAAACATTTTATGTAAAATTTGGTAAACAGAAATGCTTAATATAAATGCATATTGATTGTTTGTTGTACCTTAATTTATGCAACTTCTATTATTATAGATATTCCACAAACAAACAATAAAAAGTAGATTTGTATTGACTAGCTACTGAAGTGGAGTACTACATTAAATTTGGAGCATATTATTGCTCTCTTATATTTGATTGATTATAAAATATAAGAGGAAGAAAAAGTCTTAAGAAAAATTAGTTTTTACATTTTAGCTCTTTACTTGAGAACTGCTCGACGAAATCGTTTAAAATTTTAGCAGCAAATAGATTTTTTTATGGTTAATCACCAAATAAAATTTTGAAGCATTTGACTGCATTGTTTTAGAGATATGAGGAATCAAAAAATTTTCAAAAAAAAATTGAAACCTTATGATATTATGATGTTTAGTTTCAGAGATATAAATTTTTAAAAAAAACTCACCTTTTTCATTTTATCTGCCAAACAAAGCAGTCGATCCCGAGGAGCAAACACGAAAAAGTAGGTAATTTTATTCTCTTTCACATGCATATTAGCTAAATTGTTTGTAACGATGGGATGATTGAAAAAAACGTAAAATAGTGTTTTTCAAAAATCAAAAATTGGTCATAAAATAAAAAATAGTTAGAAAAAAAAATAAATGTTTTTCCCGAATTCAGAATCCAAAAATATACATGCATGTCAAAATTTATTGATATTGACCTAGTAGTTCCAGAAATATTACGGTATACATACTGCACACACACACACACACATCCATACAGACATTTTCTAAAAACACGTGATTTGAACTTCTAACATACCAAAAAGTATTTTCTAGAAGTTTTGACGAAACTCAAAATTTTACTATTACAAAGCTTCCTCTAGGAGGAAGCAATAGTATTTTTTCAAAGATAATTAAGGTTTTTGGCTTTCAAAATCGAATGTGTTTTCTTACAATATGCTTGTAAATTTTATTTAAAAACTTTCTTTCGATATTTTATTAGTTTAAATAATGGTTTTTGTATTTTTTAGTGATTTTCAGAATAAATTTTTCTTATAAAACAGCTGAACAAATAACACTACAGTAACTACCCTGTTGAAAAATCTCACATAAGATTTCAGGTAAGATCTCAGGTGAGATCTCACGCCAAAATCTCATCTAACCATTTTTTTGTTCTTTACGCGTTCTTAGTCTTTTTAAAAAAATTTGAACTCAAAAAATTTTTTTAAAATTGGACAATTCAGAATTTTCAAACATTTTTTGAGCGAATTTTTTGCAATAGGGTATTGGTTCAGTAGGGTATCAGACATTTATTCAAATCGAACAAATTTTTTCTTCATAATTATGTTCTTATTCATGCAATATACAATTTATAATTATTCATCATTAAGTTAGTACCATTTCTTGTGTCCAAATAAACGCACTTTCTATTACTTGTTGATTCATATTTACCTTACTACATAAGATGCATAAATGAACGTATACCGAATTATAATTACACATTGGAATTAAATATTTTTATTGGTCCAAATTATTAATAAAATCTCCCATATAGAAAAAGATTTGACTTATTTTTTGAGGTGTTGATTTTTAGAGTTTTTGAGATTAAGTGTGATTTTTTTTTGCTTTTAATCAATTCTGTTTTATTTTTCTATCTATACCTAGTTATAGTTTTTGAAAATGATAAACGTTCTTTAACAATTATCTTTTACTAGAAAAATCCACAACAAAACTAAGAAAACTAAATGCTGATTTTTATGAAATTTAAAAGTAACTGGAAATGCGATTTTCACAAGACTACATGTTAAGTGAGTGAAAATCGAAATTTTTCAACTTTTTTCTCATATACCTTGGCTTTATAAAAATGTTTTTGAGCCAATATTACACCTATATCAATTGATATATTCAATTTCATTAATATCTCAGAGGTATATTAAGTTAACAACAGTACTACCCTGATGAAAACAAGGTATTGGATCGGATTAAAGGGTATGAAATCTGACGAAATCCTATCTGGATCAGAGTTTATGATACAGTATTGGGCATTAACAAATATTAATGCTTACTAGCTTGATTTACCTCGCTCGCTAACGCTCTCTTGGTTAAGTTTACTTTTTTGAGGTTAATTGACATAATTATGTAAGATTATAAGGTGAGATAAATTTTTTAACCAAATTTTATTTAGCAGTGTCTAGGGGACAGCTCGATCGACGGTGGACAGTCGAGGTCCACGGTACCAAAAATAATAAATATGGGCACCATGGATGGTCGACGGTGGTTGGTGGACGGTTGACGGTACCAAAAGTCGAAAAACAGCACCGTCGACCATTGACGAATAAAAATAGGGCAATCAACAAACTCGTGGGTAAATATGTAATTAGTCTATAAGAATAAAGCCCATATATATATACGCGTCTAGCTGTCTAGTCTAGCCCCAGCTGTAGATCTGCGGGACTGAATCCGAGCTTCACTATATCGAGTGCACGCCAGATGGCGTATGAGACGCTAGCTTGATACACTATTGGAGAAATTTTGAAAAATATTGTGAAAAAAGATTGTTTGAAATAGAAAATATCTCTAATATAGAAATGTGGGAGGCAGAGATAGATTCACGGGCAATAACGAGCTGCATAACAACTGTCGAGCCGGTCGAGCGTGCAATCAGCTGTCTGCTGATTTGCAGAAGTATACGTTGTGCGATATATGTGTGATGGTTTATGACCTTCAGGAAAGGAAACACATTGTCCTTAACGAGGCAAGTAGATTTTCTTGGTGGCAATTTGAGAATTTGAAGAAAAAAAACTACTGAATTCGGCCCCGTTGTATGAAGAAATCGCAGTCATTCATCAAATTATAAAAACTTGTAATTGGTAAGTAATTTTATTGTTCCAAAACTTTTTATTAATTCCTTAAATATTGATTCTTAACAAATACATTGATTACAGCTAGAGTATTCTCAGATTAAGGCTTTATGCTAAAGTTCACACGAAAGACAGATCAGCTACTTACATTATACCTTATCTGTATGACTAAAGGTAACTAAAGGTAACTGTGTTTACCTCTATAGGAGGATTCCTTATAGGAATATGTATGTGGTCTCAATAAATAAATAAATAAAATGTACGTCTATACTATAGTTTATGAATTTTTATTTTTCATATTACTTTTCTTCTGTATAGTTGGGCTTGTTACCAACTGCTTTTCATTTACCTACTCATTGATTCATACAAGTCGGACAGAACCATGATTTTTTTGGCTTTCTTGTAAGAGGTACACAATGGAACTGAAATCATAAAATACACGCTTCACATTGAATACACCGTGTATCAAGCTCTTCATCACATATCCCACACATGTATAATTTTGAAAAGGCATCATATTCCATGTAGTCCAGATCTAATGTTTTGCGGAATCTTGTAAATTATTTAAATTGTATGTTGTTTCTTGACTTCTTGAAGTCATTGTTTAGATCTTCAATAATTTTGGTAGCTTTTCAAAATTTATCTGGTTGTTCATGCTTTGAAGTTAACAAATTTTTTTTCAGTGCACCGATCAGTTGATTAATTTCCGATTCCTCCTGCAAAATACCCTCTACATTTTTAACAATGTTGTCAATACTTGAGTTCTGCATTAACGATTCTGCTCCCTGAAATTTTATATTTAATTAATATGATTTTATATTTACTTCTGCCTCTTCCTCCACAATATTTTTGTCAGCGCTGCTCCCTACATTCAGGTTTTCTAAAGAGTCTATTTTCTGAAAAATGTATTACTTTTTAAACATGTTGTAACGCCCCGTACAAGCTCCGTTTAAAAAAATCATTCAGGATAAAAAACTAAGATTTTTTTTTTTGAATACATTTTTAGATTTTACGCGAGTATCGCGCTCCCCCACTTTCGGCTAGACCCGCGCTACAGCTGACAGCGCAACTTCAGCAACGCCACGCCCGAGGGGGAGCGCGCAACACACGCCATATATATGTATATAACAAGCGGAGAGCGCCGCGGCGCAAGAGTAGGAGTAGCTGAGCGGCGGCGCTGCGCGCGCGTATTATAATGTATTAGTATGAATGGTTTTTGTATATAGGTGTGAATGTATGAATGTGAAAGTAATTTAGGCGGCACGATCTTTGCTCGCTCCGAGGCCTATATAAGGACCCGCACGACTCGTACCAGCTCACTAGCCGAAGCGCAACTTAAGCGCCAGCGCAACTAAAGCGCCTAGTCCCTGCTCTTGAGCAATTTATGCCTTGAGCCGGTAAACAACTTAGAATATTTTCAAATATTTCTATACTTATAAAATTTCAAAATAGGCAACGATATCGCATCATAACGCGTATCCGTCCTATACTTATAAAATTTTCGAACACGAGCTATCAGATAATGCAAGCTTAAGCGTATCTGTATATCTATTTATTTTTGTAAGAATCAAAGCGAATTTACTTAATTTATGTGATATATAGAATATATGCAATATTTACGCAATATTCTACAATATATTGATTTGAATATACTTACTTTTGGTTATAAAGAACAAAAATATTTTTATTTGCAATGAATCCTCACTACCTGGTATCCCGGACCTGAACTACTATTTTAAAAATCATTATATAAAATTATAAATTAAACTCATTCTGAATCTGTCGTCAAAATTACGGCACAGATTAAGTAAATGTTCACTGCTTTTCTATAATAAGATTAATATATCTTACACTCCAGGACCGAGAAAAGTCGTGACCGTTTCAATGTGCATGAATCTTAATTAGTATATTTGTATTGTTATATATTATGTTTTCGACATTCTATTAAAAGATATATACATACTTTTGGCTCATCCAAATGTTTGACACTATTAGTCATATCCACACTGTCCACTGAATTCAAATTTGATGAAAATGCATCTAAATGTTCGTCACCATTTATGTCACTATTTTTCTCAGTGTTCAAATTTTTGGACAAAGACTCTGCTTCCTGGATACATGTATTAGTTTTTGTATATGTACATATTTATAATTTTTATAATAAAGGAAGAATATTATAGTGTGTTAACTTTTCATTCTATTAAATTAAATTTACTTGCATCAATCTTTGCAGCAGTCTACTGTTTAGGAGTGTGGTCATGATTATGATCTACATAAGTTACAACTAGAGTGTTGTTTTGCAAAGTAAGATGGACCTCTGCCATGCAGTTAGTTTTCTTACTCCTTTAATAAAACAAAGTAGATATAATAATATTGTTTTAATATAAAAAAATTATAAGACAGAATATTATTACCTACTTCGCGCTCACATTTGAATATAATGGAAGCATAGATAAATTTTTCATCAACTTCTCTAAAACCAGAGGTGTTTGCTTTTTTGTAACCTGTTTTACATTCCCTCTCCAATTGTTGAATCTTGTCACCTAGTTCTTTATAAGATGAAAATTGTTAATTTTTTTAAAGACTTTCCATGGTATCTATAATAAAAATTATTTTCTTATTACTAAATCAAATTACATGAGGGTGGAAATATTACAACTCAAGGCAAAGGACGAATAATAATTCAATAAATCATGACAATCTTTATTGTAACTGTTATAATTTTTCTTCTTCAAAAGAATATTATATTTTTGCTTTATTGTATTAAAGGATTAAGAAAACTGCAACGCAGAGTTGCCTGAGCTACTTTACAATTTGATAAAAGAAGATTTCTTCAATGAATTCTGAATTTTAAAGATAGACCATGACAAGTTATAACTAGTTGCCACTCTCCTACCCCAACATAATCTATTAGTATTAGGATTATTATGCAATAACGCCTACCTAGTATATTGCATCACTAACCTTCTTGTGTGTTGTTGATTGTCTATTTTACGTAAGTATACGTAAATGGTGCGAAAATTAAGAGAAAAAAAGAACACCGTTTGCACTGCGTTGCCGATAAGTAATGTTGATACTACATAAGTATGTTCCGGCGGTGGCGATCCGTAGCCTAATAGCGCTACTGGAGAATTTACGCTATACCAACCTAAACGTAAATTGAGAAATCTAAAAAAGTAAGTAATTATTTGCTAGCTCTGAGTTACTGTACTTATAAATATTTTTCAATGTATTTTTATCTCACCTCAGATGCGATTGTTGAAATTTACGCGGAGGACAATGTTTTCAAAGCCTTATTTTTTTGCACAAAAGATATGATAACATCATTTAAATTGTTTCCTGAAATTATATTCATTGATGGTACTTATAAATTATTGAAGTTAAACTTCACAGTTGTTGTAATAATTGTAGAAGATTCAAATGGTTGCAGTGGAATAGTGACAATTGGCTTATACAACTGTCTGTAAACATAATGAAGAAGCATGCAGCAAAGTGCAATGTATTATGAGTGACAAGGACACTAAAGATAGAGGTGTACTTCATGAAGTATTTGAAGGGGTGCCATTACATATTTCTCGTTTTCACACAATGCAAATCTTTAAAAGAGCAACTTTGAAAAAGGGTATGACCGAAGATACACGCAATGACTGTTTACAATTATTACAAAAATTGGTGTATAGTCAATCTGAAGACAATTACTTATACTTGTACCAAAAATTGTCTGACACTGTTTCAGATGACTTTATGAATTATTATGATGAATGTTGGCATGGTATACACCAAGAGTGGACAGATATGGCATGACGCATACAAATTTGGGTAATTTAACCAACAATAGACTAGAATCTTATTTATTTATTTATTTATTTTGTGATGTTGCGCTTTTTATAACCAGAATTTGGTGACGCTAACAATCATTTACACTTGTTTTCGACTCGATCTCCGTACCGCGGACTCTTACATCTTCAGAAGGGGACAACGTATAGGTCTAGGGACAGGTGTGCCTGGCGTGGCTAAGGGTTGTAATAATTGTTACTCAGTATAAAAATATCGTAATATATTCTTCAACCCCCGTATTGTTTCTCAGACAAATCTGAGTCCAGAGTTCCCCGTAATAACTTTACACTAATTCTAACCGCGAAGTTTAATGATACCCGAGTCAAACAATACAACGTTAACGTCGAAACCCGTAATTGAACGACTATAGTTGAAACAATTCGGAAATACCCGATTTCTGGCGCGAAAATCACGATAACGAAATCAATTGGCAAATAACAACGCGGCGAGAACCACTCTCTTGGTGCTTAGGGAAACCGTTATTTAGACGCCCCAAAATGGCGGCGGCGTCGTGACCAACAGACGCGGCGTCTTCTAAGATGGCGTTCCCGCGCAAACCTCTGATAAGGGATTGTTCCTGCCCTCGACTATGACGGTAAATCTTCGTGGCTGTAATCGCCGGTTGCTGAAAAGCGCGGAAAATAATAAACGATGCGTTACGTCGACTTCTGCTACCAATTTATGAATTCGCACCTTTTGGATTGACGTGATTTAACCTATTTAACCGCCGTTTCGGCGACGAGGCCGCTATCAATTTGTTTACGGGATTGTTTGTCGTTGCAACGGATGGATATTCAGACCTACAGTGGCTAGAGGCGTTACCGTTATTTTTGCTGGATCGCTTAGCGATCAACAGCGTCGCTACGCATTGTTCCCAACCGTTGCTGGATCATTAAATTCTCAGCGTCTTTAATTTCACTGTAATAATGCTGGATCTCTTGTCGATCGACAGCGTCGCTATTTATTATTGTTGCGCTGTATCTGGATCGATTTTCGATGAACAGACGACAAGAATGGTTACGATCTTTCGCTGGACTGTACAGCAATCGACAATGTATCCGTGTTTATCAAATATGGCGGGATCAATTTGATCGACCGCGTCTCAACCTACTCGAGCGAAGTAATTACGACCGCACGCTACGCGAGAATAATTCGGATGTACAATACCGATTCAACACTCACCAGACATTTAAATAAAATCCAATATTAGATCAAGAACAACTTACACTTTCTTCGATCTATTAATTTGCCTTCTCCACTACAACAACTCTGCGTATTATGACCTCTTTTATTTATTCGGAGCTGGCAATATTCCTAAGAATGCGTCCTGCTCGATTGAAGGTTGAGAGAATTCTGATGTGGAAGGAAGTCTCCTCCTTCCCGCTATCCTGCGCGTCTCCGGAAAATCCTAATTCGCGCCCTCTATAATAATTTGTATTGGCGCGAAATCATCGGCGTCATGTACGCGGACGCTATCTCTTACGCGTCCAATGAGCGAGAGAGAAAGAGATAGCATATGTTATACCGCGAAGTCGTCATATGTCCTTTAGTCATGATTCAGGCAATCCGCAGACGCGGTGCACTGGACTCTCCCGTGTTCATTGGGACGTCACAGTGCGGCGACATGGCTCTGGTAGTGGTGCGCGCTAGTGGTGTACAAGCGCTCTTCCACTACCAGCATCGTCTCGCGGCGGAATGTATATTCGTGCGCGAGTCCCTCTCTCCGCGCGCGCTATATCGCGGCGCGTTATTCCTCTCTCTCTCCCTCTCGCATCGTCGCGGTTCCCTCTCCCGCGGCCCGCCGCACTATAGCGGAACGTACAAAGATGCGCGTCGGCGATGCGCACTCGTCATTTATACTCCGAACGCGCGCGGTGTCCTCCTCGAGGGGGTTTATTTTGTGATCCGTCGCGACTCCTAGTGCCCGCAGGGTTAGTTGTGTGGCTGCTGTATCGGTACAGCAGCCCACTACACCTGGCAACAACAACGTGGCGCTACTCTACGCTGTAGTCTCCTGCTAGACCGCAGGGGACCGCTGCTCCACGTGGTTAGCAGTTGAGGTTATGCTCCTCAAGGAGACAACAACAACTATTCGCTAGGGATCTACTGCTGCTCCCGAATTGCAGCAGGTATTTTCGGGTGTTGTGGGAGTGCATTAATGTACGCGTGCAGCCGGACAGGCTGCACGTCGAAATTTCTTTATTTATTACCAGAAAATATAATTACATAGAAGTTATAATATTAATAACAATTCACGCAATTACCCACAGAGGTAAACAGAGTTACCTGTTCGTAGGTCCGGTAAAAAAAAACTTAAAAAACTATCTTAATACTAAATATAAATTTTTGTGTATAATAAAATAAACGTAACAAAGTAACAAAAACAAATGTGTGAAACAACCTTGATAGACTCCTATTTCAACTAGTAATGATAAATTTTGTATTCTATATTAAAACGCTTATTATAATGATAATTCCCTACATCATAGCTATATTAATACTTATCACCTTAGAGTCCACTGGTCTAAGAGATAGCTCAACATAGTTGTGTTAGGTTACAATGTACCTTGGGTCTTGGTAGCAGGGTGCTGCCAGACTAAGATTTGTAACCATTTATTGCATACGATTTTCTCGTTTACCAATATCTAATTAACATTTGTCTTGCTGTTGTGAAGGTTTCGGTAGATGCATCAATCGTTCTGTCAAAAATTATTCTTTCGAATTTGCTTAATCTAGCTGGACATGTAAGTCCAACTGCGCACGTCACTCTGTAATGTGGAAACATCTGCTTGTGTTGATTTGATGAGTCGCAATTGCAAGGTGAAGTGAAGACTATGTCGTCGAGAACTATTAGGTCCTTATGCTGTGGTTGTGGTACATTGAGTTGATAAAAGTCTGTTTACCTTTCACTCCTCTATCAAAGTATAGGTATGCTTTGTTCGAACCTAAGTAGATGACCATATGTCATGCGGTAGTTATTTGTTTGTAAAATCGGTTTGCCTGGTGCTTTACTTGCTTCTCTAGAAGCCGTCTTGATGTTATTATTTTCAGCCATTTTATCTATATCATCAAAAACTGTTTCTATAGGTTTATATTTAATATTGTTGTTATGTTTTTCCTCAGCTGTATCAGTTGTTTTTTTGATGAAGTGTATATGTTTTAGTTTTATGCTTTTGTTTTTGATTCTATAGTCGCAACATGTGTCGTGTTGTTGACTTCATCTATTAACCTTGACTTGTTAATGAGCTGCGTTGCAATATTAGTGATTATATCTATTGTTTCTTTTTGGGTGGTATAATTCAGTATTTTAGTCCAAATGTAGGTAGACATACGGCGGTGATAGCGTTTGTAATTTAGTTTGCACTGTCCTTTCGCACATATGTATGTACGAGCATCTATTAGTAATTTTTCAGTAAGTACGTCCTCATGGACTTCCAATGTAGGACGTTCGTTCCTGAAATTGCTGATTTGATGTATGTGAGAAATCATTTGAAAATTACTTTTTATCAACAGTGAATGGTATATTTTTTCCAAATTTTGACAATCTACTTTGTATGCCATTCTTCTTTATGTTATATTTGTCGCAATCCAATCTCTTATTATTTTTTTCAAATTTTTTGTTTGTATATTCTTTAAGGTATTTGGTAGTCTATTAAAAAGTTTTATCGCCATGATATAACTATTCTTATTACTAATTGTTTTGTAGTATTTCGGAATCTGAAATTTTTTGTATCTTGTTATACTGTCTGAGTTTGAGTATATTGATTTTAGTTTGTTATAATGGTAGCATAATGCTTCTTTAGCAAATAATTGAGTAATGTTGAGTGGGTCTTTGTTAGTTATGAAGCGGTTTTTGTTGATGATTCTCAATATTCTCTTCTGTAGATTTACAATTGGATTTAAGGCACCTGCGTAGGCCCCCCCCCCCCCCCCCATGCAATGATACCGTACCCAACAATGCTGTTAAATAGTGCATAATAAATTAGTCTTAATGTCTCTGTATTCATGATTTTAGCCAGTTTATATAAAACAAAAACGAGGTATTTGGTCTTACTATAGAGGTGATTTATATGTCTATCGTCTATCCCATTTCATGTTATAATCGAAAATGATTCCTAGATATTTACAGTTGTCCGTTCTTTTTAATATTTTGTTATCTAGTTTTATCTCAAAGTTAGTCGGGACACTATCTTAATAATTACCAAAGGTTATATATGTAGATTTCTCGAGATTTAGTGAGAGTTTGTTTAAGGCGAACCAGCTCGATATATTTTTTATTACTTCGTTTAGTTTATGTTCAACGTTTTTCCAATTATTATCTTCAATTATTATGGCAGTATCATCAGCATATGAAATTATATTTTCCTTTAGGATATCGTTGATGTTTAATATGAAAAGAAGTGGCCATAGGATAGTACCCTGTGGTACTCCCGTATTTACAATCATTGATTCACTTAGTGTATCGTTAATTTTATCTCTTTGTTGTCTGTTGGATAAGTAGTTTGATATTAATTTATAGGCGCAACCTCTTATGCCATATTGATATAGTTTTTGTAGTAGGATGTTATGATTAACTGTGTCGAAGGCTTTCGCAAGATCTAGGAAGGTTATAGCCATTGGCCTGCTTCTATCTAGATTTTTGTATATGGTATTTGTAATGTTTTGCAATGCGTCTTTAGTTCCCTTATTTTTAACAAATCCATACTGATTTCGTGGGATGATATTACACGACTCCATGAAATCATAAAGTCGGTAGTAGATTATTTTTTCGAAAATTTTTGCTAAATTGGAAATTAGGGATATTGGTCTATAATTTTGAGCATAACTTTTGTCATTACTTTTGTTTATGGGTATGATTTCAGTATTTTTTAAGGAATATGCCCAGATTGAAGTTTCTATGCATAGGTTGATAATGTGTTCTAGTGGTTTTAAAAGATAATGAGCAAGTATTTTTATAGTTTTTGCGTTTATGTTATCAACCCCGCCATTCTTTAGCTTCATATTGTCTATGATGCTTGCGATTTCAATACAATTAGTTGTTTGAGGAAAATTGATTTTGAATTTGTTTTCGGTAGTTTTAGCTTTGCATTAATTGGTACTTCGATTTTTTTACTTAGTTCTAGACCAGCATTACCAAAATACTCATTTATATTGTCTGCAATGCCCTTTGGATCAGTTATTAATTGATTGTTTTTATTGTATATTTTAGTAATTGGAGTATTATTTACTTAGTTCTAGACCAGCATTACCAAAATACTCATTTATATTGTCTGCAATGCCCTTTGGATCAGTTATTAATTGATTGTTTTTATTGTATATTTTAGTAATTGGAGTATTTGGTTTCCTGCTTTTGCCTAGTTTTTTATTTATCAAAGCCCAGAGGTTTTTAGGATTGTCAGTGTTTCTCTCAACTTGTAGTCGATCATACTTTAATTTGGCATCCTTAATAACTTAACGTAGGATTTTATTATACGTTTTGTATTCGTTTTCTGCAGCGATGTTGTTAGGTTCCCTTTTCCAGACATTTTAAAGTGTTTCTTTGGTTTTACGTGATGTAATGATAGCTTTTGTAATCCAATCTTTTTGTGGTATAGATGATGGGAGTCCGTTTCTTGCTGTCTTAGTTTTTGAAGCATATTCAACACAGTTTTTTATTTTGGTTATTAGTAAGTTTGTTGTAGGATTTGGGTCACGCATTGACAAGATCTCATTCCAATTTTCACGTGAAGCTAATTTTTTAAGGTTACTGTAATCGATTATTCTAATATTTTGCTTCCAATTATCAATTTTAATTTTTTTCAATGATAGAAATAGTGGGTAGTAATCTGTAATATTACTTAGCAACTTGTAGGTTTTTGTTTTGATTGTAGAGATTTTTATGAAAATGTTTATCAATGCATGAACCCGTATCCATTGAGTGTGAAGGTCTGGTTATCGTTTGAGAACCTGGCAAGAAACCTCTTTCCATAAAGTTGTTTAAGAATTCTTGTCCTATCTGATCTGGTTTTAATATATCAATATTAAAATCGCCTATAACAAAATGATTTTTAACATTTTGCTTATCTTTCAAGAACTTTTTTAGACATAATGTAAATTCTGATTTTGTTAAATCATGCGATCTGTATAGTGCAGACATCTGAAAAGTGCTATTTTTATCAATTTGAAATACAGTATGTAAAATTTTTAGTTTTCCAATTTGAATTGTTTCTGTATATTCCGTTAGGGTATCAGATATATACACTACAACTCCGTCGCACTGATTTGTCGAGCTATTGTTATAATATATTTTGTATCTAATGATAGAATAGTGTTTGTAGAATTCAAGGACCTGAGTCTCCGTACAAACTATTACAAAAGGTTTAATGTCAAGGTTATAAATTAGAATTCGTAAACTATCAAAATTAGCGTTTAAGCTTCTGATGTTAATATACATAATATTTTCTGCTTTATTTTTGAAAAATTGATTGATGGCGTTGACATTTTTTGCTATTATATCTTTTTTACAAATTTTGCAATTCGTTTATAACATTTGAGTTACTTTCCATGTTATTTGATGCTTAGATTACTTGTTGACGCTTGTAGTGATGTTACCGATCTGATGCGAGTCGTTGTTGTTTCCCCGGGTTTGTTAATAACTATATCTATTTTACCGATGTATCTCGGTATCGTTGGACTCAGTGAGTAATCCGTGTTGTTTATAAGCTTTTTTATTTTTTTTTTTTTTAGTACTTCACAATTCTCACTGTCATTAGCCGTATGATTAGTGTTATAATTACTGTTGAATTTTTTATTGTTGTACAGGCAATTTATGCAGCATAACTCTTGGATTTGTTTACAGTTTATAGTATAGTGTGATCCACAGCACTTTAAACATACATTGTCATTTCTGCATCTATTACCACTATGACCAAATTTTCTACAGTTGTAGCACGGTCTCACATTGATATCATCGTATACTTTTCAGTTTTGGTATCCGATGAAAACTTTGCTCTTGTTCTGTTTGATATGATTGTAGATTTATGCTGACACTGCAATTAAGATAATGGTTAGCTTAATTTGGGGTTAACGAACTTATGTATCACTTCACATTCTGATTTGCGATTCTTAAAATTTCTTTCATTGATGTCGGCTTCTAATGCTTTTTCATCCATGTTTTCAGAGTTATCTAGTCCCACAATTTTCATTTTTGGTTTTTGAATTTCTTCTTTTTCTATTTTGCCAAAGAATTTATTTTTTCTTCATTCATGCAGTCGATTTGAACTCCAGTATCATTTTTAAATATTATTTTTTTGGTTTGCACAGTTTTCTTTTTTGTTAGATAGTGTGTTACAAACTTTTTAAGGTCGTTCTTGTCTTCTGGATTTTTCTTTTTTATAATTAATTTAGGAATCTTTTTTGGTTTTGTGTTAGGCATACCAGCGAGGCCAGAGAATCAGTATAACGGTTAGAGGCCATATTAAGGGACGCAGCGTTCTTTGAAGCGACGTCGACGCCATACTAGAAAAATTCTCGTACTGGTTATAATTATGATCACGCAGTTGATATTATCATATTCATATTAAAAGTTCGTTGTTATTGAAGTCAATTCATTGCCTCTTTTACGGAAGTTATTATTAATTAACGTTGTCTAGCCACAAATAATATCACGGTTGATTCCTAATACCATATTACGGGTAAATTTGTATGCGGACTAATTCTGCTCCGTACTGGGGGTTGGAGAATATACGAATTATTGTTATCCAGAATAAAGAGTGTATTAATAAGCTTTATTTCTACACCTTTGCCACGCCAGGCACAACCGCTTCCATACCTATACGTTGTCCCCTTCTGTAGATGTAAGAGTCCGCGGTACGAAGATCGAGTCAGAAACAAGTGTAAATGATTATTAGCATCACCGAATAGGTTATAAAAAGCGCAACATCACACACTTAATAGCTTATTTTTGTCTTTTAGTTTAGTTACTAGCTGTCTTAACAATGTGTTTTCGAGTATTAATATATCTTGTTCAGTTTCACTTGATAAGTAATCTTCCTTTATTTTGTCCACTTGTTTAAGTTTTAATTGAGCTATGCATTTCGCAGTAGAGTTCAGTGCCACCTCATCTTTATTCGAGGTTAACTTCAAGTCTTGATGTTCAGGACAGATTACTAGTACATTACTTATCCATTTTACGTTTTTTAATTTTTTGAAGTCACTTTGACGGTATACACTTTCACAAATTAAACACACAACCGTTGTTACTTTAGTTTTTGGATGTCATTTATAGTATATATCAGAACCGGGATCCAGAGGCACTTTCTCCTCGGACGCCATTTCGGAATTAATCAAAAATTTAAAAATGTTATTGAGAAACAAAATTCTCTAATCGACTTTTGTAAAAGATTTTTTATTTTCAATAACTCACAATTTTGAGAACGACTACAAAATGTCAAAATGTTTTACAAGTAATCGGCTGATTAAAAAGGACATTGATACTATGGAATTGCAGTATGAAAATTTATTGACAAATTTTGCCTTTAATAAAATAAAAGAGAATATAGAAAGACATCAATTTTTGAATTTTACAAATATAGATATAGAGAAACAAGAATGTAAACTTTGTCTAATTTGGAAACCATCACAGTGACTCCAAATGAATGTGACTGCGGATTTTGGAAAAGACACAGTTTACCTTGTGATCGCATTTTTGGTGTTAGAAATCAGTTTAAATTGCCACTATTTGATGCTTTACTGTCTGATAAACGTTGGACTAACTTGTACCTGGAAAAAAATCATAGAGTATTTAATGCAGAAGATTTAAAAATTATCCAAGGAAATGACCAACTATCACCTAGTCACACAGTTAAAGTTACCAAAACAAGGCATAATAACAGTAATATACTTAGTGTTCCACAAAAAAAAACAGATTAGTCCATTAATGAATGCACTTGCTGATAGTGTAAGCAGTGCATGTGGACAATCTTTTATAACACGAGTAAAAGTTTTAGAAGAAATATTACAAATTTTTAAGGTTAATGGTGAAGTTATAATAACGTCTAATATACTTTTTAATGATACTCAGGGAATAGACAATTATTTAAACAATTTAACAATAAGTGACGGAGACTGTTCATTTGCAAGTATAAATATGCCGACACCTTTAAAAGTTAGAGCACGACCATCAGGATTTTTGGTAACAACCCCATTTAAGCCCAAGAAAAGTAATATGAAAAAGAAATAGTTTCTATAAGTATTTTTGTATAAAAATTATACAAAATTATATAAAATATAATAGTAATTTTATTTTTCTATAGTATAGATGTACATTTAGTCATACAGATAAGGTATAATGTAAGTAGCTGGTCTGTCTTTCGTGTGAACTTTAGCGTAAAGCCTTAATCTGAGAATACTCTAGCTGTAATCAATGTATTTGTTAAAAATCAATATTTAAGGAATTAATTAAAAGTTTTACCAATTACAAGTTTTTATATTTTGAGACATGACTGCGATCTCTTCATACAACGAGGCCGAATTCAGTAGTTTTTTTTTCTAATTTTCAAATTGCCGCCAAGAAAATCTACAGCTGATTGCACGCTCGACCGGCTCGACAGTTGTTATGCAGCTCGTTATTGCCCGTGAATCTATCTCTGCCTCGCGCATTTCTATATTAGACATATTTTCTATTTCAAACAATCTTTTTTCACAATATTTTTCAAAATTTCGACGGTCGAAGGTGAACGGTGAACGGTCGAAGGTGAACGGTGAACGGTAGACGAAGTTTTTTTGTCGTTCGACGGTCGACGAAGCTTTTTTGTCGTTCGACGGTCGACGAAGCTTTTTTGTCGTTCGACGGTCGACGAAGCTTTTTTTCGACTTTCGGTACCGTCGACCGTCCACCGACCACCGTCGACCATCCACGGTGCCCATATTTATTATTTTTGGTACCGTGGACTGTCGCCTGTCCACCGTCCACCGTCGATCGTGCTGTCCCCTAGACACTGCCATTTTATTTAGTCACTTATGTTTATGTTTTAAACTTATTTTAAAAAAGAAAAATTTACTACAATAGAAGTTATTTTTATAGCCTCTTGAAGCATTGACAAAAAGGTTCTAAACCTTCATTAACTAAATGCCATAAAATCTCGGATAAAAAGTTAGAGATAGAAGATTATTAAATTTTATAATTTTTAGGTTATATTATGAAATTTTTTCAGATGACAATCATTAATTAGATCAAATTAAAACTAAAATTAAAATTATAAGGCCCAAATTAGCCCCAAGTTTCAATGCAGGAGACTAAGATTATCTGCATAACTCATACAGCATATGGCACACCGTTAGCTTCTTAATATAATAATAGATTTCTTCCACTTCAAGCCAGTTGATACTATTTAATTTAAAAATCTTTAGAAATGCTAAAATTATTCAATTTTGACATAATTGCTCCCTAGTGGAAATGGATTTTGTGTCAAAGTGTGCCATAGCGTGCCATAAAGTTTCAAAGTATTCAAATTTGGAAATTTACTACTGTTAGGTGGAAACTTGAAGAGTTTCCCTTTTCGTTTGAGAGTCTGTCTACCCGACACATTATACAGGTGTCCAGAGTCTACTATCTGGTCAGGATTCGTATCCCTGCCTGCAAATCCTTTCTCTTCCTTTCAATGGTAGTCCAAAACAATAAATAAAAAGCTTACCTTGTGTTTATTGGCTGCAGAAATTCCTAATTGGGTTCCCTTTTCTAGTCTTATCCTCCTTTTTACTTCAGAAATTTGGAAGTGGTATTTTGGGAATTATTCAGTATGAAAGATCAAAGAAACTATGGACCAATTTATTCGTATATTTTCCTTCTTTTTAAAGAATTTGGATATGCAAATAAAAACTCTCTGCAATAAAATTTCGGATATGTCTAATATTGAACTTCGAAACAAAAGAATAAGCCTAAATATCTGAATTCTAAAATCTCAATTAAACTTTGAAATCTAGAGGTCTGCCGGCTTCTCTGCCCGATCACGGAGTGCGTGAGTAGCGTGGTTCGAGCGAGCTCGGAAGAGGTTCCGGACCTCTTACGCTGCCGCCAGCTTACTTCCCCTTTGCCGCGTTACATTGTCAACGCTTGTTGCACTCATTAGGTCTTACGGGGCCCGGCAACTAGTTACGCACCGAAACTGTAAAGTAGCTCTGCACGTGCGCTCCTAGCCGTTGGCGCAGAAGTTGTTTAGGTTAGCGAGATTCTTAGCCACTTGATATTTTTGTGGCCTTGAGTCTCGCTGTACCTTTATACGTGTGGAACTTTCTCGATTCTATACTTGAAATTATTATTTCAAATATAGATCGGGAAAGTCGTCACGTAACACTACACTTTGGCGTACCTTGGCATACTTTGGCACACATTGGCACACTTTGGTACATTTTGATACACATGGGTTTTTTGGGAATTGTGGACTTTTTGGTAAAAATCCGGAAAACTTGGATTCCCAGCGGATTCCCCTGTTGAGGCATGTTTTTCCAACACTTACGGCGGACAACAGCTTTAAGGCAATAACAGTCAATCCTACATTATATTAAGCACGATCAATTTTTCTCCGGTCACATTTTGAAGTAGCTCATTTTATCTTGGTTAGGTGTTCATTTTTTAAAACTTTTTTTATCGAAGTCAACCGGAAGTCAACCGGAAATGACCGGAAGTGGACCGGAGGTGAACCGGAAGTGATTGCAAGTGATTGCGTGTGACCGGAAGTGATAAAAAATGACAGAGTGACCGAAAAACGACGTAAATAAATAATATAAATAATAATATCTGTAAGTATTATGTATACCTTAAATTCATCTATATACTATATACCTTTAAATGATCTTTTACAAATGTTCCATCAAACTGAAAGTAATTCCGTGATAATTTGAAGACCTGAACAAACAAAAAATAAGGGTATCCTTCCAGCGTCTGCCAACAATACATATGTTGCCCAACTCTCACGGCGAGGACGTGCTGGTAAGGTATATTTTTTCGAGAGTCATTCTAGCGCTGCATTCAAACGAATGGTGCAGCCGATTTTTACATTTCCAGCGCTGCATTCAAACAAATGCTGCAGCCGATTTTTACATTTCCATCGCTGCATTCAAACGAATGCTGCAGCCGATTTTCACATTTCCAGCGCTGCATCCAAAGCAATGCTGCAGCCGATTTTCACATTTCCAGCGCTGCATTCAAACGAATGCTGCAGCCGATTTTTACAATATTTCTTTAAATACAATATTTTTTGTATAAATTTGTGCTTTATGTTCAATTTTAGCATTATTTAGTAGTAACAATTTTAAATTTTCTCTAATTCTTACCCTAGATAAAGCGACGTATAATTGACCGTGACTAAAAACTGGTGATGGTAGATAAACACCAACTTGATTGTATGATTGACCTTGTGATTTATTGATTGTCATTGCAAAGCCTAATCTAATTGGAAATTGTTTTCGGCGCATATTAAAAGGTACTTCTTCCTTAGATGGTGACAATGTTATTCGTGGAATGATAACTAATTTCCCAATATATTTTCCACTTAGAATTTCGGCTTGAATTGAATATTTTAAATTTCTTAATAAAATTACAATAGCACCAACTTTTAATTGTAACTTATGTGGAGGAAGTCCATTAGGAGTTAATGAATTTAAGAAATCTGTAGGTAACATAACATTTAAGTTTTCTCCATTATCATCTTCTGCTGTATCTATACTTAAATAATCAAAACAGCATCCTTCCATTATATTTAGAATTTTATGATTTATATCAATTACATCATTATTTTTAGGAGCCAAAATTACTTTATCATTCAATGTTTTATCGTTAATTCTTATTTTATTCCCAAAAATTTCTTTAATAATGTCTCCTTCTTTGGATATTATATCAATCGGAATTTCAATTAACTCATTTTTTTCTTCGAATGAATTACAATATTTGCCATCGCCTACACTCAATAACCATTTTTTTAAATTATTATCATTATTACATATGCGAAGATTTTCATTTAATGTCATTCGAACAAAATAAGGCCATAAATAACTATGTTTGACAGAATTTTCAATAAATTCTATACTACTACCATGACGAACGACAGGTAACGTTTGCCTAAAATCGCCTGATACAACTACGGTTTTACCTCCAAAAATTTCTGTCACATCACATAAATCTTGCAATAGACGACTAACTGCTTCAAAAGCAAATTTGGATGTCATCGATATTTTATCCCATATTATAATTTGTACATCCTTCAATTGTCTGCCATCTTTTGTGTTAGATTTCACATTACATGTAGTACTGTCAGTTATATTAAGTGGTAATTTAAATGTCGTATGTACAGTCGTTCCATTAGTTAACAAATTTGCTGCAATGCCTGTCCAAGCAACACATAAAAATGTTCTCAATGTTCTAATAGACTATTTAAAAATGCATAAAATAACTTTTTCCGCTTCCACCTGGTCCATCAATAAAAATGCATCTATGCTGTTTACATTCAAAACTTTGTAAAATCGTATCAAAGATATTTTTTTGGATAATAGTTAACGATTCCACATTTTTTTGTAATTCGTTTAGCATTATACTTTCTTGGTGAACTTTGATTGGCAAATCAAAGTCACTTAAGGTATATCCATGGACTTTTCTAAAAACACTTAATTTAAATTTCTAACACACCAAAACGTATTTTCCAGAAGTTAGACAAAACTGAAAATTTTACTATTACAAAGCTTCCTTTAGGAGAAAGTAATATAAATCATTTATTCGAAATTTAAAAAATGTACATTTACTTCATAAAGTATGGCATATTATCCAGTGAGGACATACATTATTTCTCAATAATAAGTAACATACAGTTAAATTTCACCAATAATTTGGACAAAAAATATTTTTTTTTATAACGATCTAAAAAAAAGCTGCCAAATCATTGGCACGTAGCTTCCTACAACTTAATTTATAGTTCCAAAAAATAAAATATTGTTTTAATCCATCGTAGTATGTTAATACTTTTTTAAAATGTTTTAAAAAAATTTTCTGTATGCAAACTTACATAAATACATTGCCTAATCATTATATTGTTAATTAAATTTAAAATAAAGAACTGATATTTTAAATTTTACATAGAAAAACAATTTTTGCCAAAATTAAATTTTTTCTCCGGATATGAATAATGATAAAAAATGAATTAAAACTCATATGAAAATTAGACCTCAAAACCACCTAATACTATGCATTTTCTTGAAACATTCTGGATTTTGTTAGCAAGTTATAAGTTTTAACAAAAATAATGATTTTCAGTTATATAGGGTATACAGCGTGAGAGATAAAAAAATATAATCCCTAATATCTTTTGAACTAATCTGTGTAATAAGCTGCAAAATGAACTTAACCGACGTAAATTACATATCTATATTGTCCCAAATTATAAGTTAATTTAAGCCTTTTTACTCCCGTAAACGTTGGACATAGAAAACTCAGTTTTTTGATTTTTGATTATTCACTCAAAAACTAATGCATGGATCAACATGAAATTTTAACAATTCATAAGTATTGTTATTAAGCATAGTCATGGATTTTTTAAAGGTATTGTATCAATTACTTTTAAAGATATGAGAATGTTGCAGAAAAAACGTTTTATTAAATATCAAAATAACTAATAATGCAAAATAATTAATTTATTTTTAAAATGTAGGTATTTTTATACGCTATTAGTTACATTTGATCGCATTTGGAAAATTTTATTTCATCATAAAAAATAATAGAAAATAAAATTTTTGAAATTTGAAAATTCACAATAAAACCAAAATACATTGATTGATATTACCATTATAGATATTACGGTAAACATACACACACACACACACACACACACATATATGTAAGATTTTTTTGTAAGATTTTATTAATACCACACACATGCCTTTGATCGGCATCCTATAGAGACAAAAAAATTTGCCTTATCGGTAGTGGTTGTTTCTCAATTAAACAGCAGTTTTTATTAATAATTCGAAGTATTTTCTTTTGTATATTTTGGATTTGGTTTAAGCAATTATTGTAAGCACCACCCCAGGCAATTATACCATAGCCTACAATACTTTGAAATAAAGCATAGTATAACATCATTAGCGTTTTACTCTCCATAAATTTCTTTAGTTTAGCAAAAATAAAAATCAAGTATCTCGTAGTCTTCACAATGTGGTTAATGTGCTTATCCCATTTCATGTTATAGTCTATTATTAAGCCTAGATATTTATGACTATCAACCCTCTGTATAATATTATCGCCAATTTTTACATTTAGAGTGCTAGGCACACTATCACAGTAATTGCCGTATGCAATATATACAGTTTTGCTTACATTAAGTGACAGTTTATTTAGGTTCAGCCATATTGATACCTTACGAAGATATTCGTTTAGTCTATCCTGAGCGGCAGACCACGTGTCATCACATGAAATGATGACAGTGTCATCCGCATAATATAATATAGTGTCTTTTTGCATATCTATCAGTAGGTCATTCACATATAATATAAAAAATAGGGGTCCAAGAATGGTTCCTTGTGGCACTCCTATAGTAATTTCTTTGTACTCACTTCTGTAGTTGTTTATTTTAACACATTGTTTCCTATTAGATAGATAGCTGGTCAGCAATTTAAAAGCGTTTCCTCTCACACCATATCTCTCTAATTTGTCTAACAGTATATTATGATCTACCGTATCAAAGGCTTTTGCTAGGTCTAGGAATGCTGTCATAATCGGTTTACTTTTATCTAGATTTCTATATATAATATTTGTTAGGCAGTTAAGAGCATCTTTTGTTCCTCTCATTTTCATAAAACCAAATTGCTTATTTGAAATTATTTTGTGCTTGCTGATAAAACTATATAGTCTATAGTATATTATTTTTTCAAAAATTTTTACAATGTTTGAAATAAGTGATATTGGTCTATAATTACTCATATAATTCTTATCTCCTGACTTATATACAGGTACTATGTCCGCTTGCTTTAATACATTTGACCATATTGATTGTTGTATACTTAAGTTATATATATACTCTAGAGGTTTTAATAAATATTTAGATAAAGTTTTGATAGTTACTGCATTGATATTATCGACTCCACCAGATTTCTTTTTCATTGCAATAATTATGTTCTGAATCTCAAACATATTTGTCGGATTAATAAAGATCGAGAAGTTATTTCTATCTGGCAGTTTCAAAAGTTCAGAGTCCATATTTTGAATTTGTTTGCTTAGATTTATTCCTACATTACAATAGTATTCAGTCATCGCTTTCGCAATAGTAGTCTTATCATTTACTTTCCGTTCACCAACCATCATACTATCCAGCTAAACTCCTTGTTTCTTTTTTTTCCCTAATTTATTATTTATTATGTTCCAAAGCTGCTTTGAATTGCCACTTGTTTGTCTAATAGCATTATTTTCATATTTATACTTAGCATCTTTAATGACCTTTCTCAAAATTTTATCATAATTTTTATAATCCAATTTCAGTTTCCAATTTGTTGGGTTCCTTTTCCATATGTTATATAACATCTCTTTGGTCCTACATGATATTAATATTGCATTGGTAATCCATTTTTTCTTGGGAACTAAGTTTTTTTTATCTTCATTAGTATATCTTCTATTAGTTGCTTTTTCAAGACAGCTTTGGATCATGTTTATCAATTCATATATAGCTTTATTAGGATCATTTATTTGTAATACTGAGTTCCACTCAACTCTTTTTGCTATCCTTGATAGCTTGCCATAGTTGATGCACGTTGAATCATTGTTATCTTTTACTATTTTCAGTTTATCAATACTTATAAAGAGTGGATAATGGTCATTGAACGGTATATTTAACTTAAAAGACTGTATCTCAGTATTTCTTATTTTGGCGAAACAATTATCTATACACGTACCTTTCTCATTGTTCTGAGAAGATCTTGTGATTCCTCTAAAAAAAGGCATATACTCATATTCAAAAAAATTATTCAGAAATTCTTGAGTTAGTGTCTTTTCAGCCAAACTGGTTTTATCATAATTTACATCACTTATATCAATATTAAAATCACCGAAAATACAGTGATTTTTTACATTAACTTGTTGCGATAAAAATTTTTTTACTGAGTTAATAAATTCGGACTTCGGTACATCATGGCACCTGTACATAGCAGAGATTCTGATTGACTCACCAGACGCTAGGAAAGTATCGGAACTCACAACACTCAACCTGTCAAATACCTCTATTTTAGTTGTTTCTTGAATATTATTTTTAATATATATCATGACTCCATCAGCCTTATTGATTTTGCTATCATTACAATAACTGTTGTATCCTTGTATTTGATAGTATTGAGGATGTTGCAAATTCCACGTTTCCGTACATACTACTATAATTGGTTTCAACACTAGACTATTAATAAAGTACTCTAATTTTTCGTAGTTCGCATTTAAACTTCTTATATTTACGCACAAAATTAGGTTCTGCTTCTTCAATATACTGTTGTTG
>QLSS01000125.1:227882-243223 GCA_024372645.1 Trichomalopsis sarcophagae
TCTCTCTCTCTCTCTCTCTCTCTCTCTCTCTCTCTCTCTCTCTCTCTCTCTCTCTTTTTCATTAGGTGATAAGGGAGGGGAGCGTCCGCGTAATTGACGCCGGTGGTATCGCGCCAAAAAGTAATTAATATAGAGGGCGCGGATTGGGGTTTTTCCGGGGACGTGCAGGATATTGAGGGAAAGGAGACTTCTTCATCAGAACATTCTCAACCGTTCGACTGCCAGGACGCTACCGCTTTCCAGCCCCTTACGAACGCCAAGATTGGTGAGAGAGATAGAGTGCAGACGCCATTGAATGTGGAGTTGGACGTGAGAAGAATATTGAGTAAGTTGTTGCACACTCGGCACAGGCCAATAAATAAGTGTTCGGTGAGTGTTGGGGTGTGGGTTTTCTTGAGTAAGCGGGAATCTGCACGTATCCAACTAGCAAAGATTCGTGTCGTACGCGTTGAGACGCGGTTGATCAAATTGATCCTGCCATCTTACTAATTCGTCCAAGCCGCTGTCGATTGATCAGCAATCCAGCAAGCGTCGAAAAGTTATGGGTGCCTTGGTTGATCGCTAAGCGATCCGGAATTACTTGGTTAATTGCGTAGCGCCGCTGTTGATCGCCACGCGATCCAGCCTCGAACACGGGAAACATTGAGCTACTGTAGAATCGCTAAGCGATCCAGTAATTGTTCAGGGTGTTGTGTAGCGCCGCTGTTGATCGCCAAGTGATCCAGCTTCAGTAGGAAGAATATTGAGCCGTTGTTGATCAATCGACCGATCCGATTTCCCTAAAACGTTAGTGTGGCGTCGTCGCTGGTCGAGCGACACCGCGATCGTTTCTCAGTACGTGTGAAATCGCGGCTCCGTCGTGGGAATAACCGAGGTCATTATTTGAAACGAAATCGTTAGACATCGTATGGTTGTCGCGACGTTATCGCGTATTTTCGCGCTTTCCAGCACGAAATCCCATAGCAGTACAACGACAGTGAGAAGGTTAATACCAGCGGTTCCAGATAAGAGATCTAACGGTTAGTCGCCATCTTGAGGGACGCCGCGTCCTTCCAACGCGACGCCGACGTCTTATCGGTGGATACGAATGAGGGTTGTAATTTCGCAAAAGCGCAGTAAAGTAGTGTAGTATTAATCGAAGTTCGTGTTCCATCAAACCAAGTTCGTTACCGAGTACAATATTTGTTATTCTTGACGTCGTTGAACCACGAGTAATCTCACGCGGTGGATTTTAAGCGCCTTATTACGGGAAAACTTGTATACGGAATAATTCTGTTCCGTACTGGGGGTTGAAGAATATACGAATATTGTTATCCAGCATAAACAGTGTGAAGCAAGCTTTATTTTTAGACCTCAGCCATGCCAGGCATACCTGCTCCTAAAAACCTACACTTTGTCCCCCTCTGTAGATGTAAGAGTCCGCGGTACGAAGATAAACTCAGAACATCAGTGTAAATGATTGTTAGCGTCAAACTATATTTCATAGATTGAGTTATTATTTAACAAATCAAAAAGATATGAAGAAAAGTCTGCAATGTCAGGACAGTTGTTGCAATTGTTAAGGTAACAATCGGGAGTTGGTTTTTCACACACTAATTTACTTAAACAATCTTTATAATTACATGTGGCGTGCATGTTTTCCGCATCTGCGGGGCCTAGTAGAGAGCGTTTACAACGCTGTCGAGTTTTCGCCAAGCGGTCCCTCGCTTTATTGCCTCACCGCAATAAAGCGATCCGCCGCGTGCGCGCTCGCTAATCCCTCAGACGAGGCAGTCCCCGGATTTTCGGCAGCCAAGCGGTCCGTCGTCTATTGCACTTAAAGCAATAAAACGATCGGCCGCGCGCGCTCAATAATCCTCGGGATTCTCAAAAAGCACGCGCGCCACTCATCCGCTAAAGTGCCCAAGTTATCCCTTCCCTTCGGGCCTCATGAGCGAGACCAACGTCTTCCCTCCGAGGTCTGAGGGGTGGCTTCGCTGGGGGCACTCGCCACTCTCGCTCGAACTAGAGACTAGCACAGACCTAGGCCTCTCTGCCAGTCCTGCAGTCTGCGTTCCGCCGAGCCAAAAAGTTATAATACCAAGCCATCCAATAAATACTAAGTTCAATTGAACACACGTGTCCAATTCCTTCCTACCTCACCTCTGCAAGCGCAACGAGACTAAATACATATTTGATTATCTGTCAATTTATTTATATTCATAGCGTCCAGCATCATTTTACAGTTTTCGTGAATTGTACAAACACAAACACAATGAGTCCCCTTGGCACCAGCAAGAATACAATTTTTAGGTCGGAGCTTAGCAAACAAACTAAAACTCACAATATCGTTAGGATGCGATTCCTTAAATGAAGAATATAGGTCGTTTAAATCAAGCAATAAAAGACGTTTCTGTACTTGAGTACGTACACCTTCAATAAAAACAGAAATTGTATCTTTTTTCCCCTGTAATAATCTACTGATATAATCGCTTTCGTAAAACTCTTTTAAATTTTTAACAGTGTGTTCTGATCATTTTTTTCCACTTTTAGCTGTTGTAAGTGGTAAGACGCCAAAGGATAATCTCAAATCCTTAGCTTTTTGTGCTAAGAGTCTAGATGAACCAAATTCTTTTTGTATTTTTCTTGCACTCCAAGATTCTGGTGCAATCGTAAGTATTCTAAGCCTTAATGGATCATTACGGTTTAAGCTTGAAAATTTATTTTTAAGTCCTGTAAGTAGCTCTTCTAATTCGATTTCTCTAACTGATTTAGTTTGTGCAAATTCATGTTCTGAATCACTTTCGGGATCCTCAGAAACATCCATTGGAGTCAAATCTGGTTCGATAGGGGTCGGTCCAGCGTGTATATTTATTTTTTTTCTACAAGTGACATATTCTAGCATTTTTTGATATAGCTGGAAATTCTTTAAGCATTTCCTTACATATCGGTCTTAAGTTACTGCCTTTATGATTTTTAATATTGTATGGATTTATACATCGATCTGTTCGAGGCATTTTGTTTCTATGTCAACTAATATTGCGGCACAATAAAAAATTTAAAATAAATTTATAAAAAGTTGTATATACCCTGAAAATAACAAGCAAGTATCAAACATCGCCAATTCATGTTTTTTTTTCCTGGCGAAATAAAAACTGAAACAAATCGTGAACTGTCGAAAAAGACTAATACCCACACAGCATGAAATATTTTAGAAATATTTCACAAATATTACCCTAGCGGAAATGATAAATGTGAAAAATTGTGATAAATCGTGTGCAAAAGTGAAACATTGTAAAGTAAATCTGTACAATTGTGAAAAACTGAAAAAAAGCATTAAGTTTTGGAACAATAAGAAAAATTTATTTACAGAATATATTACACTTTATTTCACATTGTTGCACATTTATAAAAACATTTTTCACGATTTTTCACGGTTCCTCACAAATATTTGGCACACTAAAGGATTAATTGAAAATAAAAAAAGTGACCCAAGGTAGGTAAGGTAGGATCGAACCCAGGTCTTCAGCGTGCCAGTCAAACGTCTAACCACCTGAGCTAATATTTCATACGCTTCTAAGATATATTTCTTTCTTATAATGAGCACTTTATATACTGTCTGAAAATGGGTTAAAAGGCAATATTTTGTTGGAAATAAACAAAACCACATCCTAGAGTAACCACCGGCACATAAAAAACTCATTTTAAAATAGAGTTGTGTCGTAATGTCGGAAACAAACACGAAAAAACCAGACTTGTGACAAATATGAAATAATGTGCATGATTGTGAGGAAATGTGAAATACTGTGCATAAGTGTTACATGAAAATGCACTTTTTTGCTAAAAAAATAAATGTGTAAATACGTGAAACAATGTGAAAAACTGTGAAAAATAGTGAAAAATTATGATAATTTTCTTATTAGCGATGTTCCAAATATTGATATAATATTTTGATTTTTCACATTCTTTCACGTTTCCTTACAATGTTTCACAGTTTTTCACATTTTTCATTTCCACTAGGGTATTGTGATATATTTTATGAAATATTTCTATACGAATTTTCATGCTGTGTGGGTAACTATTTTTAAAAAATTTGAATGAAAATTGAAACAAGCCAAAAGATTAAGCAAACTTAATAATTGTTTAAAAAAGCAGATAAAAATAAAGAAAACTCTTAGGGTTCCTTGAAAATAATAAAGTTCTTTAATAACGTTATTATTTGCAATAAAAATGTATATTTTCTAAAAAAATTGTTCAGACTTTCCAAGCTATTCTTTTTGTTTTCCATTTTATTCTTTATTTTTAATCAAGCTTTAACGAATGTTTATCATTATTGTAGAAAACGGCAGCGAAATTATACGCTTTAAAAATTTGTATTTAGTTTATTAAAACGACATAGATGATTAGTCATGCAACAATAAAAAAGTAAATAATATTAATAAAATTAGTCACTCTCCATATTGCACAAAATAAATGGATATAAACGAAGGTGAGAGAGTTAGCCCAGGTAAATAAATAAATTGAAATTAATCCATATTTTCCGGTAACTTTTCGTTTTGCATGGTTCCCAACCTTTTTAGATCAAAATTAACTAAAATAAGTCACATATTAAATAATAATACTGATGAAAAATTCCTCGAGTAATCACAGTGAATTAATTATAACCCGTTGAAATTGTCAAAAAAAAAACTGAAAATATATGAAAAACACTAAAAATTTTTTAAAGTAACTATAATTACGATATAAAAACTATTTCATGCCTTGAAAATCAAAATACTCTCAGTCGGTTTGTAAGAGATATATTTTTTAATTAGACCTTAAGAAAATAAACAATTCTTAAAAACTATTCCGGCAGATGAATGTTGTTACTGAGTATATACTTTCAGTTCTTATTGCATATTGAGTATAGTAGCAGAAAGCTTTAAAAACAGTTAAGGTTTAAAAAATCTAGCATCAATACAAATTTAATATGATATACTATTTTATAAACAAATCATTTAATCTAAGCTCTTGAATTACGTATTTCTACACACAGTCTGACAGATAGCAGAATTAAAATCAGAGAAAGAGACCATAAATTTGTTTTTATAACACAAGCACGATTTTCGCGTTTTTACGATCTATTAAGCGGGACTAAACTAACTGTTTTCAGATCGGCGGGTGTTTTTCATTTTTTTCAAAAACGCAAAAATCGATACTTGTGTTACAAAAAATATGGTGTGCATCAAGGGCTAAGTGGGATTTTTGGCCTCGTGTCTCGTGTGGTTGCAGTACTCGTCTGCGGTTCGTAAACGCCCTCGCCTTCGGCTCGGGCTAACTCGCCTTGACTCGTACTGCAAACTCCACACTCGGTTTAAAAAAGCCACTTGACGCCCTTGGTACACAATATACTAGTTTAGACGATAAAAATCTAAAAGAATAAGTTTCTCCTTAAATTTTTTGAACACTTTTGCGGATCTCAGACATGTAATAATGCATTTTTGGACTGTTTTTTTTGTGGTTATAGATGAAAGGTGGCCCCAGAGGCCAAAACTAAGGGTGGATTCGTGTTCAGCGGGAAAAAATACACGCAACTAAGCTTCTTCCCTAATTTTCTGACCAATTTTGCGAGTATCAGCCACGTAATAATTCATTATTGGACTGTTTTTTGAGGTTATGGACGAAAGGTATTAAGGATACGATAGTGAATAAATAAAACGACTGTATATTGCTATAATCTACCGACACAGTTTATTCTCGTTCTCTAGATTTCCAATAATCAGCCGTACAGGCATCTAGCTAGCGCGTCAGCTAAGCTAGGATAATACTCCTATTAAACGATCGCTTCTCGCCTTATATAGCGTTACGCATAAGGGGGTAAATAAGGAAAAATCAATAAGTAAATATTGACGAACATAGAGTGTTTACACACGCAGTGTCCGTTGGCCGATCACACACACACACACACACACACACACACACACACACACATTCGCACAGCAATACTCAAAATATTTTTAACAAAAGGTGACCCCATAGGCCAAAACTAAGGGTGGATTCGTGTTCAGCGCTAACAAATACATGCGAATAAGTCTTGTAATTAATTTTTTCTCTGCCCCTGCAAGTTGTAAGGACATATAACTGCTATTCTGTAGTCATATTTGTGTACTGTCAGAGCTGCACATTCGAGCCTCTGATTTTTGGACAAAGGGGGGGGGGGTCGGTTTCAAAAAGAATGACCCATATATAATCATATATACACACACAAGCATCCGTGAGTGTGTGAAAATTGCCAACAATAAAATCCTGCGTGCTGTAGGAAGAGGTACGATTGTCATTCGTGAAAATCTGGATGGAAAAGTGATTGAACGAGAACTTCAAGATGTGTATTTTGCACCAAAATTAAAAACAAATCTGTTCCCAATACCCACGATCAACGCGAGAAAATACTCCTTTCATTCATATGAAAGTTATTGCGAAGTACGTGATAAAGACGGCAAGTTATCTTTTCGCGGAGTTAGCACAAAGGGCTTTTTAGAATTCTCTTTGAAGTGCAGATGCCCAAGAATAGCAGCTTGATATGCCTCAAGCAAGGTCGATTAGGAAAAACGAGCACTGCAAAGCCCGTGAGCAATCAAAAAGCTAAAGAACGCAGAACCTACTGTCATATAATGGAAATCAGCCAATCAGAAGAGGACGATTTATTTTCAACAGTAATATTCTACATTTTTCTGCAAATTTGAGGACTGTATATTTGTACATATTTGCGGACAGTTAAACTTTACAATACAGACAAAGCTCTACAAATTTACCGTTAGACAACCCTTTTATCTTGAAAATCCATTTTAATCAACATTTTTGAAATTAAAAATCCCGTTTTGCACCACTGTGCACCAAGATATGTCGTTTTCGAAGACGCTAACGCGATACGACTGTCTTGGAGTCGCCGCCATGATACGGCCATATTCCACTTAGCTATTGATTTGTTAAGCCTCGAAGCCTCTGGATTATGTTATTCAAGCTTTTTATAATCTATAAGCTTCGTCACTCAACGCAAGTTGTGCCCTTTTATGTCAGGTTGTGTGATACTGTTTGAAATCGTGCAAATTCATGCTATACTGTGTCATATATACTCTGCCAAGTTGTGTTAATCTTTGCTAATTCGAGCGATATATCCGAACTGACATGAGAGTAGCACGACGTGGCACAATTTGGCACAGTGTGGCATATTTCAACATACTACAGCTCAATTTTCATTTTCACTAGGAATTCTAAGAAGTAAGTATTGTGCTTTTGAATGACAAGTCAATATTGTCACCACAAATTTTAGTCCTTTTTTAAATAACGGTAAAAAATTGAGTTGTGCTAAAAGTCGTAGAAAATCTGAGTTGCACCAGTCATCTTAAGAAGCGATGAAGTCGATCCCTGATTAGAAGATCGCTTTATCTTGGCTGCTGCGTAAAAAACGCTCTATAGACTGTGACAAAAAACAGCCTATGTTTTGTACTTAATTATTAACTATAAACTATGTTTTTCAGCGACGTTAACACAACAGTGGGCAGTACTAGATAAAGAATACATTTTAGAAGAAAAAGGACTAAAATTAATGATAAAAACCGATAACCAGTATAAAATATCCAAATATTCCAAAAACATCTTAAGTGATTGGGAATCAATGTTGTTTAATAAAATAATATACTTGATTGATGGTTTTGATTGCAACTTACAAATTTATTCGGAATTTAGGTTTGTATTTATTTAATACTATGTGCATCTAAGCGCGTTTCGCGCGCGCTATATTTTAAGGTTAAAATTTTTGAATTTAGCTCTGCTAAAACAACCACTTATGGAGAGTTTTTAGATATTAGCTATAGCGCCGCCATTACCAATCACATTTCTCGATTCATCAAAATCAACCAATTCATTTTTGGCTTCAATTTTCCGGTATCACTTTTTTAAAGAGTAGTGTACATAGAAAGAACGAGCTTAGTTTAATTGTATAAGTATTTACTTATACCTTTGGGACATATTAAATCATTTCATCAAACTATCTATAGAGGCAACGAAAGCCTGGACGCAGTGCATACAAAAATTGCAAGCGACCCCTCCATCCTCATGTAAAATATGCGCAAGACTATAACGATATGCATAGTTTTTTTTTTTCTAATGTGAGATGATAAAGTATATCCCAGGCTATAAACTGATCAGAAACGACCGTGGTCTTCTATCAAGGCAGAATATTACAAAAGCGTCAACCAGTACTAATAAGACAAGAAATCGAATCTACATGCAGGGTGGCGGTGTGGCCTGTTATATTCGCGATAGTATCAACTCCCGAATTTTGCAACGTTTGCAAAATTCAGACATTGATGAGACTGAGTTTATTATTATGGAGTTATGTTTTCCGAATGAAGAGCGCTATCTATTTTCATCGGATTATCGTAGGCCACAAGGACATGTACTCTCGGAGTTTTTTCTTTCTTTGCTCCAGTTTATGCCTCTCTATGGCAATACTATTGTTGCTGGCGATTTTAATTCTAATCTCCTTGATCCTAGCAATTACTATGGCTTTCATTTAAATGTGCTTATCAATGAGCATGCGCTTTACACGATTCCATTTGGTGCTACACACCATATAAATTTTTCTGATACTTGGCTTGATCTTATCTTGACTAATAACGAAGATGCTCTCCTCCACTTTGAAAAGTCATCCGCTCCGGAAAAGTTATCTGCGGCCACGACTATTCAATAGCTGCTTTTAAATTGCGAAACGTGGAGCCTGAGAAGGCTACACGCAAGTACCGTGATTTTCGTAGATTTAATCCGACTACTTTTATTATTAAAATGGAGAGCAAAATTAGTTTGATCTCATCCACAGCAACTTATGACTTTTCGGATTTTCGCTCTGCAGCCATCGAAGTATTGAATGAGCTGGCTCCCTTTATTGAACGTCCACTTCGAAAGCGTGTTTCTCCGTGGTTTAATTTCAGTTTACGCGCGGCATGCAAGGCCCGTGACAAACTCTATCGCGCTGCTGTTCGCCTTCAAAGCTCTACCTTGCTTACACTCTATCGTCAAATCCGAAAAAGGTTCAAATCTGAAATTAAAGCAGCACGGGACAAATTCATCAGTGATAAATTATCGAAGATTACTGATCCAGCAAAGCGTTGGCTATTTCTGTCTAAGGTTGGCATAGTCAAACCCTTGAAAAGTTCGCCCTTAAATAAGTTTAGTGCATTTGAATAAAACAAATTCTATGCATCAGTAGCAACTTCACATCCCCTCTGCTCTGCGGTCGACTTAGATAATATTTTGGCTACACCTCTGAATGAAGAATCTCCTATCTTCTCATTTACTCCGTTGGAAAATTATCAGGTCCTGCAGACTGCTAATCATTGCATGGGCAAAGCTAAAGGTCGCAGTAGCGATCATCTCTCGCTAATCTACTTCAGAGATGTACTTGGATTTACCATGAACATCATGACTGGTATTTACAACAATTCTTTACAGTCTTGCATCTATCCAGAAGATTGGAAAAAATCTCTCGTTGTACCACTCAACAAGGTAGCAAATCCTGCCACAACATCGGACACTAGACCAATTGCCAACTTGCCACATTTTGCGAAAATATTCGATAAGCTTCTCACAAATCAACTTATGGATTTTCTTGAAACCAACGAATTGTTGACTGACTATCAATCTGGTTTTCGCAAAGGTTTTAATACTCAATCTGCCCTTCTAAAAATCACAGAAGACATAAGACTTGGCATTGAAAATGGCCTCGTCACAATTCTAGTCCTATTTGATTTTAGGAAAGCATTCAATTCTATAAGCCATGCTGTCCTCCTCAGAAAAATGAGATATCTGAATTTTTCCGATGAAATTATCAAATGGTTTCATTCCTATTTAACTGGCCGCTTGCAAGCCATAATTGACATGAATGGCGTACCAACTGAATTCCTTGATCTCACGTCAGGTATCCCTCAAGGCTCAAATCCTGGACCTGTTGCGTTCCTAATATATGTAAATTCAATAGTAAATATACTAGTTCACTGCTCTAACTCGTATATGCTATTCGCTGATGACTTCAAAATTTACCTTCAATGCAAGCGGGTTGATCTACCCGATTGCATCACCCGTCTGATACAGGACGCAAACCAGGTCTCAGCCTGGGCCTGCAATAATGGCTTGGAGTTAAATACTCAGAAAACACAGGGCTTAATTTTCGGATCTGCACAGAATCTTATGCGGATTGATGCTGATACATTGCCACAGATGACTGTAAATGGTATTGCCATCCCATTCAGTAAATCAACGAAAAATCTAGGAGTGAAACTTACTGTAGATTTGTCCTGAAATAGCCACATTTCTGCTATTTGTTCACGTGTCCACGGTATTTTAAATCATCTGCGCTTTAGGACATATTACCTATCAAGCAGTCTTAAGAAGCAACTCGTAGCAGCATTAATTCTTCCCCATTTTGATTACGCTTGCATAGTCTACTGTGATCTCACTAGATACCTAGACCTAAAATTACGTCGGCTATTTAATGTATTATTTTCCGGTTACCTCGTGATGCTTGATTAGCCCCGTATATCGCCAAGTTAGACTGGCTTACTCCTGAGAAGCGACGAAAGTATTTTTTGGCTGTGATACTATACCAAATATTAACGACTGCTAAGCCACCGTATTTAACAGCGTTTTTTTTTACCACCTAGCGAGAGCATTCGTCGTTCGGAAAGGAATAGTCAGTCCAATTTTAATATACCTATAGCTACGACCACAACATTTTCTAAAGGTTTTAGTATGCAAGCGATGCGATTATGGGATTCTATTCCATGCACTATAAGAATGAAACCGCTAATCCCGTCTTTCAAAGACGCTTTATACAATTATTTGTTAAAATCTTAGTGCAATCTATTACGTCTTAGTCACTTTCGAAACTACACTTTTGTATTATGCATTCTATTTCGCTATATTGCGTTAGTTATAAGCTGATACTTTATCTATACTATTATAATTATCCTAAGTCTCTATCTACGAAAACCACGTCATTATACTGCTTTTCGTATTTTGCGCAACAACAAACCAAAAACTAATCTAGTACATATTACGTCACCAAAAATTAATTTTGTTTACTGCGTTACAGATTATTATTTATTGTTACAACACTTATGTACATTATTTTGCACCCTGGCATACGGTCCTGCTGGGCCTTGCCAGCAATAAATCAACATTCAATCAATCAATCAATCAATCTCTCTCTCTCTCTCTGATATATATGTATATATATATATATATATATTTATTTATTGATGTATTTCATTGTATGACTTTTATAATAATAGTTGGACACATAAAAATACTTATTTAAAGATGAAAGACCGAGATTACTGCTAATATTTTCAAGTGCTAATTCTTTCAAAATTATAATTTATTTTTAGTTAATACTGATCTTACTAAAACTCGCGATAACTTTAATTTTACAATAATTTTTTTAGTTTTTTTAGCAGATATCGTAATAAACTAGACTGAGTCAGGCGATTTTTAAAGCAAGTTATTGATTAATTTAATTCTTGATTTGCTGGCTATTGTTCTTGGACGGCTATTCTATTAATAGATTATCTGTAGCGTGTAAAAGTGCATGCATATAAATAATGTAATAACACAAGGTCAAATAAGGAAAATAATACTAACAAAATTTTAATCATCATCAGTTGTATACAAATGATTTAATATCAAGTGAACAATGTAATGAAAACATTTTTCTATGCCCTTGACAGAGTTTTCGACCGTTTTAAAAAAACGCGTCGTATTTTTTCATTAAAGGTTGTATAATGAGGATATTTACATTTACAAGTACGTCTCAAGGCGTAGTAGCCTTTCTGAAATTCGTATATTCCATGAGGAAAATTGTAGTACTGATCACCGTCTTTGCTGGTCTCACTGCCAAGTTTAAAAGTATAGTACGCCTCGGGTTCTTGAATGTGCATAACTGTGCGTGGCAAATGTATTTCGACTAGACCCAAGTGCCAATCTCCTGTCAATCTTATTTCGCGGCACAGATGCATGCTGAAATAAGTTGTCGCGTTATCGGGAAAATAGACCAAGCTGCTGTTACTCGGTAGCACGAGATAAAAGTCGCCCGCGTTATCCATAGTTTAAACACCTTTGATATTGCTCGCTTTTACCCAAGAGTTAAATTTATCGGGATATCCCAGCCACTTGATAAAACAATTGTTTTTTATTTCCGAGACCCTTGGTTTTAATTACACGCTCTATCTTGAATTCTTGATCGGTTAGCATACGAGCAGCACCAATTCCTCGTTGTAAAAAAATCCGTCAATGATTTCACCATTGAGATCCTCCAATTCGTATGTGTAAATACCCTGCCGCTGAGTTACGCGTTTGATTTTGAAAATTTCTTCGCTAGTTTTTTTCGAACCCTTTCGAAAAGGTGCCCTTGGATCGACTGATGCGCACATAGTCGTTGACACGGTATTTAGGCTGTATCGGGTGCTTCTTTTCTCGAGCATAGCGCTGCTGCTTTGTGCGCATTATAGAGATTAACCGCAGCAGGTCTCATATTTGTAGACGTGTGAATCGTGTTGTTTGTATGCGTCGAGAATTTTCTGTAACACGTTAATGTAACGTTTCGTGTTGCGGTTGGTAAAGTACCTCCACATACGCTCTTTCAGCGTACGATTCACGCGTTCAACTACAGCCGCTTTGATATCCGGATTTCGGGCGGTACGAAAAGAAATGTCGTATTTTTTGAGAATTTTTTGAACAGCGCTACCTGTAAACTCTTTTCCCTTGTCCGATTGTAAACACTGAGGCATACGATTACCGGCTCGTTTGAGAATTTTTTCAATGGCTGTAGCGACTGTCTGAGCTGATTTATCGCGCAAGGGTTCGGCCCATACAAATTTACTGAGAACATCTATGACGACGAGTATGTAACAGAATCCGTCATTCCCTTCTTTGAGCGCAGTTAATTGACACAAATCTGCCTCCCAAACGTCGTCAATGTTGGTGACGTTATAGTGCGATCTTGAAAATTTTTTGCGTATCGGATGATGAAGTGTGTACGTGTCCTGGTTGCTCAGCCACTCGTAGATGCGATTCTTTTCTTTGCCGGTTAAAGATTTGCCTCGAGTATTGACACGGAGGAGGACCGGCGTAACCGGCCTCGTGTCCGGGATCATAATACTGTTTCTCAAACTTCATACCGGCATATTTAACCATCGCTTTTCACGAGCCGATCGTCTTGGTGGCCGCGGCTCGTATCTGATGTTATTCGGTGGCGGTGACGTGGCTACTGTACCCGTACTTTTGCGCTTCGCCACCTTTATTCGAGCCGATATTTGTCTAATCATTTTTGAAACGTGCGTATTCCCGACGAATTCATTCGGTGTTTCGGAGCTGGCGATAAACTTTGCAAATTGAAATTGTCCAACGGGTGGATCGTACTGGGTATCTTTTTTCGGCTTTATCAATATATCGCTCAGTAAGTCTGCTATATTCGATTGAGGCACGAGACTACCATCTATGATAACGCCGCCCGTGTTGTTCCATTTGAGCCGATCGGACTCGTTAGCCTGCCAGTGTTTAAGCAGCAAGCGTGCTTTTTTCTGATGAACTTTTGGCACACTTTCGATAATAGTTTCTTCCGACAGCTGTGACGCGAGATTCTCATCGCGAGGCTCTTCGAGTTGTTCGCTTTCCTTGAAGAACAGAAATTGTCGCAGTGCTTGCAGGTAATTTTTAGATTTTTCTTCTTCACTGAAAAATTTTTTCGAATTAAGAATCTCATGCATTTCCGCGTCTAGTCGTGATAAGTTATCCCCAGGCGTTTGTACACTGCCCTCGGTTGTTGGTGGTGCTGGTATCGCGGGCTGCTGCTGCTGCTGCTGCTACTGAACAGTCGTAAGCTGGGTGGTGTTTTGTAAACGTTCGACCATCGTCCCGGTACAACAATCATTTTTCTGGCGTGCTCCATGTTAGTGTAAAATTTAAAAAAAAATCGTACTGATGAGTGGTTTGAGAAGCAGTGGTAAGAAAAAACCACCGCTCTATATTATAGTGCGTTTTCGACGTTTCCAAGTACCAACGGCGGCGGCGGCAGTAGCTGTAGCGGCTACCTTATCCCGAGCAGCGGCGGTTGGTGGTTCGATCAATTTTCTCAAGACGCGTTTGAACTTTTTTAGACGATGTTTTTCGCACTCCTTGATCTCAACTATTCCGTGTAAGACGTTGAGCGCGCACTCGCAGATACACTTGATGAGCTGTTTATCAGCGGTCCGTGTCAAGACATCGCGCTGTTTTGCGTTGGCGTGACAGAGGGCATTCAAAAGTGCAACGTGTTTTTTTGAAAAATGTTTCCCACAAACAATACGTGGATCGGTGTCTTAGTCTTTAGTCTCATTACAATCGGCACATTAAATAACGTTGTGTATCGCACCCTGCATCTATCACCGAGTCGATTTGCCGCGACGACGGACGTACGCGTATTGCAACTGATCGTCAGGAAAAACACATGTTCGAAATCTAAAGTCGTCCGGCGTATCCTGTTTTAGATCCAAGAGTAGATAGCTATGGGGTCGACTACAGGCATCCATGTAGGTCCCTTGCAGAAATTTCGAGTTTTCGGGATAAACTTGTCGCGCTAGGTACTGGATTTGCGCACGGTCGAGAGGATTCTTGAACAGAACGATGTAATTCGAATTGAGAGACAAATCACGCTGATTTGCACCTTTGTAAAAAAGATTCTCACATAGATATATAGTGGATATGTTTTTGTGATGACAGCCACGTACAAATAAATCGAGTACTACACTGTTAGAAGATTCACGCATCAAGTCATCTAAAATTAGCAATTTTTTCTTATCGTTATCCTTGGAATAGTCGCTTGGCTGTGGCAATTCTTCCCGAAACTCTATATTCAAATTACCGGGTATTTTGAATTCGTTCCTATACGTATCTTGCCATTCGCCATAGTAAAATAAGACGCGATCAAAGCGCACGTTGCACATTTCAGGCAGATTAGCGAGAAACCGTTTTACGAATACGGTTTTTCCACACATCGTTGGGCTTGAAATGATGCATGTGAATGGATGATTCCAACGAATATCCATCTTTGTTACTGACAAAAACAAACAACCGTCCACCCGTTTTATTGTCAACGATCCCCGCGGCGGCGGCGGCGCGGTCGAGGCACGTCACAGTCAGCTCATCGCGTGCCTCGTTATCAGCTGTTTTTCCGGGCGGGCGAGTGCAAGATAAGCTGAAACGACGCGTCCGCTGCTCTCTAGCCTACTACACGCGGTGTGATCAGCTGATGATCGGCCGCCGCGGTAATAAGCTGATTTTTGGGGGTGATG
>QLSS01000125.1:264838-292764 GCA_024372645.1 Trichomalopsis sarcophagae
GTAGTAAGTATCTTGAGCGTTTTGAAGTAAATGCTATAGGCTCGCCGGGTACATATTTTACTGGGGAGGGAATCGGCGAGCGGCGACCGTCACGGTTGCGCGACCGACGGATTGTCACGAAAGCAGCGGCAGCTCTTTCCCCCCACTACGCACTTTTTGCCGCGCATGTTAGCATGCTCGCACAGCTCAACTCTTCCCTTACATATTAGATGCACTTATTTCCACACGCTGCAAGCGGCTATCGGATTTTCTCGGATTTCGGACGCGCTAATATAGCGGTACCTTTTATGGTATTTGAATTTTTTCGCTTCAACTAGACGACGTGACTTTTTTAATATGCACTCTTTAAATCTCGGATTGTGTTTTCAACTTCGGATTCTGAAAGAACGCGAAGTTTCACGCCCAGATAAGCTTTCGCTATAGAAGACGATGTGAACTTTTTCTGAGATTGACCATGACCCCGAATGTTAAAATTCCACAGATCGACTTTAAATGAAGCAGTAGTCTTGTGTTTATGTAAAAAATCATAGTAGATTGTTTCATATTGAAATTACAAAATGACACCGAAGTAGTATTTTTTATTTATTTATCGAATTTTGTATACGAACTTTTTATTCAAACTCTGATCCCACAGTATTTTTTTTATTCGTCTAGGGTCGCTTTACATACTTAAGGTGCTTACACCTTTTGTTGTATCTCTCCAATATTGTATCCATTTTGTGTAGTATCCTAATTCACTAGATTTTAAATATTTTTTTGCACATTTGTAATTGAACATTAATTAATCTGATAAAATTCTTGTCATTGCAATGGCAAATTATACGCCTAATGAAGTAGTCGATAATCTTATAACTTTCGGTGAATGTGGTAGGAATTACAGACTTACTGACCAAACTTATGTGGAGCGGTTTCCAAATCGCCGCCATCCTACTGCTCAACAAGTGATCGAAAGAAGATCTCGCAATAATCCACCGCATCGCCAAAGACAAAGAAATAGGCTTCAGAATAATAACGACCCTAGGTTGCTTGCAGTTTTCGCTATGGTTCACCAAAATCCCCGTATTAGTATCCGTCAAATAGAACGGGAATTGGGAGTCCCTCGAAATACAGCTCACAGATTGTTACGATCAGTCAATTACCATCCGTATCACATTACTTTGGTACAGGAATTAAGTAAGGCTGATTACGAACTCAGAGTACATTTTTGTAGATGGGCTCTTGAGATGTTCGATCAAAATCCAGATTTTTTTTGGAATGTTTGTTTCAGTGATGAAGCGACATTTATAAGCAATGGTAGTCTCAATAGGCATAATTGCCATTATTGGTCACCAGAAAATCCACATTGGTATCGTGAAGTGCTTAATCAACATCGTTGGAGCTTACATGTATGGGTCGGTATTTGCAATGGCCAAGTAATTGGGCCACATTTTTTTGAACGTACCATTAATGGTCAAATGTATTTAGAATTTTTGGAAAATGGTTTGCATTTCTTCAGTAGATGTATTACGTTGTCCTTTAGTTGTCCACAATAAAAGTACATATTATATCATTGAACATGGTCACTGATGTAGTCTTTGTAAGCTTTATGCCTCAAACAAAAATTTGACATTGAAATTAATTGTATAGTTTACTTTGACCATTAACGCAAAAGCTCATCTGGACGTAAAATTTCTCGCTCTTTTCGAATCCGAGGTCAAAAATATGGGGTTATATTCAAAAAACAAAAGTTGACCTTCAAATGACCTTGAAAATGAAGTTCAAGGACATATTCAAGGTCACAGAAGGGTCAGCCCCTCAATGCCCAACAACTTTCATCTGAAACATTTTTTGATTAGATTGCAATTTGTCATGTTATTCAGCTGTCTAAGTTAAAATGGGACACCCTGTATATTGTTGTGATCGAGCCGATGCATAGCATACGCTTATTACGTTAAAGCTCCCGCTTGTTAATCTCGGGGTCCACGATTCAAGCCCGCGTCTACTCTTTTTCGCTTTCCGACTCGTCTCCACTCCGTCCGTTACACTCTTAAAATGTTTATAAAATATTTAGAAATATTTCTGAGAAAATGTATTATAACCGCATAATTTTACATTTCAAAAAATTGTATTATGAATATTGTAAAATGATGCTAATAAAATAAGTAATATGACTTTGCAACGTGCAGCCCGTTTGGATGCACGCGTACACAAACACGATACTCTCGCGTAAACAATATTGTTCCTGCTGCAAAATACAAGCAGCAGGTATAACACTGAAACATTTGTTGTTATTGTGGCGCCGAGGTATATAACCTCACCTGCTAAATACGCGAAGCAGCGGTGGCTCTCCTGCGGGGTTAGCAGGAGGTTACGCGGGTAGAGTAGCGCCACTGCGTTCGGCCAGGTGTTGTTGGGCTGCTGTACCGACATAGCCGCTATGCACCTCCTCCTGCGAACACCAGGAGTCGTATCGCGACCCGGGACGCGAGATCGGGACGAGCGTGGCGCGCGACAATAGACTGAATGACGAGTGCGCATCGCTGCCGCGCATGGATAAAATACGACGCGATAGCGCAAGGGATCGAGCGAGAGGCGAGAGAGAGATAACGCGCCGCGGGATAGCGCGCGCGGATATACGTACGGCCACGAGGCCGACGCGACTAGTGGGGGAGCGCTCGTACACCACTAGCCGAGCCATGTCGCCGCGCTGTTGTGACCCAGTGCGCCAATGAGAGTCCCGTGCACCGTGCCTGCACGGTGACTGGCGCATGACTTCATAGCGATATGACGCCAATACGGCATATTACAGGTTTATACTGTCTCTCTCTCTCTCTCTCTCTCGCTCATTGGACGCGAATGGAAGAGAGCGTTCGCGTAGTCGACGCCGGTGGTTTCGTGCCAATATTAATTAATATAGAGGGCGCGGATTGGGGTTTTTCCGGGGACGTGCAGGATAGTGAGAAGAAGGAGACTTCCTTCTTCATTAGAATCGTTTCAACCTTTCGACAAGCAGGACGCTGTCAAGGAGAGTAAGCACCCATCATCAGCCCGAGAGAGAAAAAGGGAGTAGAGAAGCGATTAGTTGGGAAGTCGTGTGGAGAAGTTGAAGGACAAGTAAGTGATCACATACTCGTCATATGTTTGGTGAGTGTTGGGGTTTTAGTAGTTAACCACCAAATTAGCGGAGCGTCGTACAGGGTAAGGTATTCGTTCGTGCGAGTTGAGACGCGGTAGATCGAAGAGATCCCGCCATATATAAAGGATATAGAGACGCTGTCGATTGCTGTATAATCCGGCGGGAAAATATAACAATTCGAGCCGTCTGTTGATCGAAAATCGATCCAGATACCACACGACATTTTGAAAAAAATTTAAGCCGCTGTGTATCTAGACGATCCAGCAACGGTTGTGGTTAATGTGTAGCGCCGCTGTTGATTTTGCTAAGCAATCCAGTTTGAATAACGAGGAATTATCGTGCCACTGTCCATCAAATAATCCTGTATATCGAATGATTTTAGTTCGAGACGCCGTTGAGACAACAAATACGGCAACCCGATTCCCGAATAAAGCGTTGGTTTGTCTCCGTCACTGGATGAGCGTTCGTGACATGTTGTTTACCGACGAATATTAATCGCGATGAAGAAATACGAATAACTGGGTGTATATCGCATTAGAAGTGCTCTATATTACTCGGCGATCGATACATTTTATCGATTTTTCGCGCTTTTCAGCAGGTAACTTATTGCAATTAAGACGAAGACAAAAAGGTATCACCAGTGAGACCAAAGAATCAGCCTAACGATTAGATGCCATCTTGAGAGACGCCGTGTCCTTGTTAAAGTCACGCCGACGCCATGTTCGAAACTACTGGTACGGGTTGCTATCACAATTACGCGGTTGATGTTATTATATTTTTGTTTAAAAGCTCGTTGTTCTTTAAATCAATTCATTGCTGCAATTACGGAAATTGTTAATTGAGGACGTCGTTTAGCATCAAGTAGTATTATGTTTGATTTCTAAATACAATATCACGGGTAAGCTTGTATACTGACTAATTCCGCTCCGTATTGGGGGTAGAAGAATATATGAATTGTTATATCTAGCATAAACAGTGTGTTAACAGGCTTTATTTCTACACCTTGCCACGCCAGGCATAACCGCTTCCATACCTTTACATTGTCCTCCTCTGTAGATGTAAGAGTCCGCGGTACGAAGATCGAGTCAGAAATAAGTGTAAATGATTGTTAGCGTCACCATCTTGGTTATAAAAAGCGCAACATCACAACTTGGAAAGATATTAAAAATGTATCAAAATATTTTATCAATATATGTTGCTTCTGCCAAATAAAAAAGGTATCCGCATAATATTTTAAAATCTTAAAAAGAAAATGTATCAAAATCTCTTAATATAATAAATTTATTTGGGGTTAGTAGAGAAAATTTGAAAATTTTAAATTGATTTATAACGAAAGGTATAATTTGGAGTTTCTATATATTAGAAAGGTGTAATTGTGAAAATCTAAATTTGGGTATCAAAAATATCCCTTGCGCAATATTTTGACCACAAATATCACATTTTGCAATATTTTAATTCAACATTTTTATATTATAAATTTTATTAGTTATTTTAATTGTCACGTGTGAGTACTCACACGTATATAGCGTTGCTAGTTATAATGCAATCGATGCATAAGTCGCCAAATACGAGCATAGCAATAGCTCGGACTCACCCCGAAGCCCGTTTCTTTCGACTCAGCATAACCTCCATTCCACGATTTCGGATGACCGCGCGGGTAGGAATCACACCACCCGAGGAGTCTAGAAAAGGGGGTGCATGCGGGCGCTCGCTCTCGATTCCGCCACCCACGACCCATCACTAGACAGGTAGTTTTGACTCGGAGACGACAGATAGGAACGTACACTTAGAACGCACATTCTTCGAGATCACCTTAATACGCGTTCTCTCTTTCACACAATCAGTTTATTGTGAATCACGATTAATAAACAGACACATTCACCGATAATCTCTCGTGTTCATTTATTACCCCGGTATTTTCGCAGCAACCGTGAGCATGGAAATCGAGCGGACCGAAAATGGTCGTTTTCGCGTCTCGCTCGGAAAAGTCCATTTTCGCCCCTTATTGTACAATGTACTATTTCATGTCTGAAATAAAAATCATAAAGCCCATTTTTCAGATTGTTACAAATTTAATAATACATGTAGAAAATAAACTTATAGACAACATTTGCAGATCCATATGTCATTAAAAATAAATAAAAAACCAACAATTTTTACTACATTGTGAACGATTCGAAATGCACAATCACCTACTTAACTTTATATACGATAAAGGCCCTTTCATGCTGCTCAAAAACTGCGTAAGGTAGTAATTTACCTCTCCGTGTCGTCTATTGGTCCAGCCAACAATAGATGGTATGAGATGGTGCGTCCATCGCCCATTTCCACTAGAGTCTCATTGTCTTTGCCACTCAGCTAGGGTTTGTTTCTTTGTGTATTTCCAAATTTTTTTTTTAGTATTGTCACCAAAAGAAAACTTGCTGTAGGAGTAAAAACACTGTTGTTAGGAGGTCAATAGGCGGCATACTTGAAATAACGCATACTGTATCTTCTGACACTGTTTGGTAGGCAGAAGCAACCCGCAATGCACTTCTTCTATAAACTGTTGATAGCTTTCGTGCATAGGACTTCACCAACATAGCGTTCACCTATATTGGGGCACCATATAACATAATTGATGTAGTTACACTGGCTAGGAGTAACCTTCGGCCCTGCGTTGGCTTACCTACATTTGGCATTAGTCGCGATAGTGCAGTACCGACTTTTGCTGCTTTATTGCTCGCCCTCTCAAGATGCTGCTTAAACGTTAGTCTGGCGTCTATGGTGATTTCCAGGTACTTAATGGTCGGCTTAGAGTTTATTTCGTGTCCGTCCACTGACAGCGTTATTGTCTCTATTTTCTTTCTACTGGATATAAGAATAGACTCCGTTTTAGCTGCTTTAGCCAATCGTGGATTATACTTACTGCCTCGTTAGCGATTTCGGTCACCTCTTTCTTTTGCTTTGCTACTACCACTACTGCAATGTCATCTGTAATTCCTATAACTGTTGCACCTTATGGTAGCTCTAGCCTAAGAACGTCATGTATATGTGTGCGTGCGTGCGTGTATGTGTGTGTGTTTTTTTATGTGGCGTAGGCAAAGCAAGCTCTGCCGAAGTGACCTTCCAACACCGGATTCCAACAGGTCCTATCATTTAAGAATACTTCTGTGGGGCCTGTTAACTAGCCTTTTTTGGCTTCTCCTTTGAAGTTTGTCATTTCCATACTTCCCCTATCCACCAAGGATTAAAGCTGTAGAAATCATTAAAAGGGTAAAGGATCAAAATCGTCTTCTTCACTCTGCATCGTCTTGCCGTCTTCTTCGTACAGCATCGACCGGACATCCAGGGCACGCCTGAACACGCTGCAGCTGCCCGATCCAGCCATGTGCTTACAGTTGTTCTCTTTCGTGCTAGCCTCTTTGCAGAGAAAGCAACTTGGTTCGGTCTGGCGTGTCCTATTCTAAACAACTCGTCGGCCTGCCCTTTGGCTAACATGACTATGGCCATCCTTAGGCCACTCATATTGGGTTTTAGAAGGGTCTTCTGGTTTGTTTAACTCCCAGTACCGTCCTGCTACTGGTATCTGGGTTTAACTTTTTCCGTAGATTCTCTAGGAGTAGAGTTGCGCGTACTTCTTGTTTTGTCCCACCTTCAATAGTAGCCCTTCACGCTACTTGCATTTATTGGGCCTCCTTTTCTCTGCTGGCTGTGGTGCGCTGTGAGTAGTTCCCGGCATAGGGTTCTCATCGTTCATCCTTTTTTACTCCGTTCTTTGTTTTTTTCAGACTTGCTTTTCTCTGCCGTCTTTCTCTTCTAGGCTGCTAGTCGGGTTACTTCTCGGTCTCTTAGCCCCTGCGCTTGAGAGTACAGCATCTCTTATGAGCTGACATTGTGCGCGTCTTCTCTCTTTCTTCCGTATCTCGTGATAATATTCATAATATTCGACGCCATGTTCGTAAGCTTCATCCTTATTATCTCCTTCTTCGTGCCTCTCCTTCAACTAAGTCACCAAATTTTTCGATTTTTGAGCCCGTTTTGCGATGCCTTTTATGCTCGTTGGTGTGAACTGACAATCTACGATAAGATCATCTACTTCCTTTTCTAGCGTCATAATGTGCTCCTCTTCTTCTGCCATTTGTTGAGTTGACGTATTAGTGCCCGTGATTCTCGCACTGGCCTTACTTGCCAAATTATCCATACTGTTGGTTTCTGATCCCATAGATTCTCCTCCCAGGCGAAGCTCTAGTACGTTTAAAAGAGACATACCTTTCTTCTCTATCTTGCCTAGCTCTTCCAACACGATCGCGAAGCCCGTTTTAAACAGACCATCCACGTTACTCTTGCCCTCGGCGTACTCGATTGTTCCAGTAATTATACCCTTCAAAATTTAGAGGTCTTCTCTTTAGCTCTTTTCCACAACCTTGTGAGTTTAGCCCGCCTTCAAATCCATGGAGCCTGCGCCGGCCACCGGGGATTTCACCCGATCGGCGGGAACCGTCGGCGGGATTTGGCTCTATGGCCTTACCCGCTAAAGGAAATGTTGTTTTTAACTCACTTATCATGTTTGATTCCTTTTTCCGGGTTCTGATGCCCCTTGGTAATTTTAACGAGGTTTATACTCCTACTCCTAATCCGTCTCCGCCGCTTGTACAGCAGGGCCCCGGGCTTGGGACCGGCATAGCAGAGTTGTGTGTATGTGTGTGTGTGTGTGTGTGTCTGCGTCTGTGTGTGTGTGTGTGCGTGTGCCTGTGTCTGTGTGCGTATGTGTGTGTGTGTGTTTGTTACTTCCTTGGAAAAAGAGGTATTAGGGAAAATCTTATAAAGATCATAGCATGACCTTGTTTATGGGGTCGTCAAAACAGCCCCATCCCCAAAGTCAGCCGTGTGTCGGATTCACACCAAATAAACCCATCCCTCTTACGGCCAGATGATAAAACACCGAGCCTTAAAATGCTGTTTGAAACTTAGTATTGCATCGATGGTAATGCCCAAGTATTTGATGGTTGGTTAAGAAACGATCTCATGTCCAACCATTGTTAGTGTCATTTTCTCGATCTACTTCCTACTGGAAATGAGAATAATTTTTGTTCGTTTTGTCGTTTTTTTTAATCGTTTTGTGACTGGCTAGTTCCAGTCCCGTCTCTGTTAGCCATTCGTGTACTATAGGGGTTGACTCTTCAGCTATGTCTGTCAACTCTTATTTATGTTTCGCTAATACCACTACTGCTATGTCGTTAGCGAATTCCACGACTGTTGCTTCTTCAGATAATTGTAGCTTTAGTACCTTGTCGTACATGATGTTGGAAGTCGGTGGGCCAAGTACTGATCCTTGAGGAACGCCTCCTGTAACTTAATAAGTCTTTGTATCGTCCTCAGTGTCATATAATAAGATTTTCTTCTTCAAGTAGTCGGACATCATCCTTCTTATATATAAGGGCACATCCGGCTTCCGGCGTGTCTCGTGTATTTCACTCCATCTCGCCAAATTGAAATCCAATGTAACTATGGCTTAATACTTCTTTTTTCCTTCCTTCCATCTTTTCCCTTCTATCGCTGTTTGTGCAGTGTCAATCACTAGACTAACTGCGTCCAGGGTTCAACGCTTTTTTCTAAAGCCAGTAGTATTCCGCTAATCCACCTTTTCCTTCTATTAAATTATCCATTCTGACGCAGATAATGCGTTCCAGGATCTTGCCTGGGGTATCTAGCATGCAGAATGGTCTGTATGATGAGGACTTCTGGGGTGTCTTCTTTCCTTTTAGCAGAAGCACTAGTCGCTGTTTCTTCCAGTTTGTGGCAAATGTTCCATCTTCTAGACATATATTGTACAAGTCTATGTAGACTTCCGGATGAGCGTTAATGGCATGCTTTAATGCAATATTTGGAATGCCATCTGGCCGTGAGGCCTTGTTGTTTCCTACCCTTCTGCAGGCGACTAACAATTCCTTAATCGTAATCCGTGGAATAACCTCTTTATTTTTACCTATTTCGATGACACTTAGCTGTTCCAGTTGCAGAGAAAAGTGTGGTCATTACCCCCTGTAATAATACGGGCATTTTGGTGGAGGCACGTTTTTACGTAAATTAAAAAGCAAAAAATATTACTGAAAATATTTACACTATACACTATTTCTACTGAGAAATATCATATATATATATATATAAAAAATATACATAATATATTTTACTATATAAATAAGTGTATTTAGTCACTTGCCACGGCTTTGTGAAAGATCTAGAACGTCTTTTTTACTTAACCCGGGCTTAAAATGTACCCTAAACATGTTCCATCAGACCTTATAAAAAATATTTCTGAAAAATATTAATTATATGTTTTTAGCAACAAGTACAGTGTGAAAAATATTAATTTAATTTATTAGCTACGTATACAACGTATGGATCATAATATTTAATTAATATTTTTTAGAAATGTCGTTCGTTAGGTCTATGGGGACAGGTTTAAGGTACATCTTAAGCCCGGGTAGGGTAAAGAAGACGGTCCGGATACTTCACAAAGCCGTGGCAAGTGACTAAAAACACTTATTTATATAGTAAAAAATGTCCAACTAACTCTATTGGTCGTTGTACTCGCGCTGGGTCCCTGTTTTGATATTCTTACCTCCATTTTTATGGCCTGATGATCAATATGTGTATAGTGCTCACTTACTGTCAATGAATACAACTGAGCTAATAAGGCTGCTACTAACAAACGTCAGGTCAACAATAGACCCTGCATCTCCTCTTCTAAATGTGTGGGTGCATCCTTGGTTAACTAGGATCAAATCCAGAAGAGCGAATGCTTCCAGGAGTGCTCGACATCTGTAGTTAGTCTTTATGTTGCCCCACTTCACAGCCCTCGCATTGAAGTCGCCTGCAATCAGTGTCGGTTTCTTTCCTACTGCGTCTTGTATGAGCCGATCTAGTAGTTGTTCGAACTGCTTGATTGGAGCGTTAGGTGAAGCTAGCAGCTATGAACAGTGACACCTGTTACTTCAGCCCATATAAATCCTTCTTCACGGATCTTCATTTTTTTCACAGAAAGCAACGTTTCCACATGCCCAGATCGCTGCTTTACCCGTAGTGTCCATTTCCCACGATGGTTCGTCTAGATCCTTGTATCTTTTGCACACAATAGCTACGTCTACCTCTTTCTAGCGGACATACTGATTGAGTAGGTCGTGTGATGTCTCACAGTAGTTTAGATTTAAATGCACTATCGTTATTTTCGTTCGTTCTTTAGTACTTTTAATGCGTTTTTGTAGGCTGGGCATGTATAGCTACCAGCTCCATAGGCACTCTTCAATACTCCATCCTTTTCTTGGCAGAGAATTAAACTCAGCTCAGTCGTGCAATTTTTCGCTGCATGTCCTTCCGTTCCGCACTTGAAACAGTATTTACTTCTGTCGTACGTTTCTGTACGCTTTTTTTGCGATATGGACAATACTCAGGCATTTATAGTATCTTAGTGGTCGCATCTTTTGATTAATCTCCTTGATTCTGCAATTAGCAATTAACCAACCTACTTTGAGCTTTCCCCATGCGATCGCCTTTTAGGCAGTCTGGACAGGCAGCTGTATATCTTTTTTCCCTTTTCTTTCTTTTTCTCCTTTCTGGTAATAACCTCCTGCAAGGGTGGGTCTACCTATTCTTCCGAAGAGACCTGTAATTGGATTTTTTATGCGACTTTCACAATGGCTACTTCCTTATCTTTTCTTATTGTTTTAGCGTAGTTTTCTTGTCGCTCTTTTCAAACGTGGTTCAGGTCACTTTGGCTCACAACAATCGATTGCCTCCCCACCAAGGATCCCTTTGGCAGCTTACGGGTCGCATCGCACGGCAAACACGGCGGCCTGATTTGGTCCACGGAACATATTTTATTTCCGCTCTTTCCTCTGGGGTATATTCACCAGCGAGCTTTCTTCCATCCGTCACCCGTGGGACGCGCCACATACGGGTGTCATGCTTACCCGCGTAGTGTGTGTGTGTGTGGTCCATTTTTGAAATAATCTACCAGCTAGAACTTAAAATTACAATAAATTTTGACGTCAATAATCGAAGTTTTGTAAAAAGTTGTAATTTATGATAAAAACTACTTTGATTATTTAGCATATAACTTTGATACGAAATTTTTTATGGCGATATGAATAACTGGATCAAATTTGACGGTAAATTTTCCATAAAAATAAGCAATAAAAAATTGATATTTTCCAAGATATAAAGGTGTCGTGCTCCCTCAACTGAACCACAGTTGCTACCTTGAGATTGTATATTTACTTTGCCTTAAAGAACTAAATTTATATCGATATGTAAGTAGAAATAAATATTTCAATTGCATGTATATTTTAGATTCACGTGGGACCAATATTTAGAAGAATTAAAAGGAACGAAAGTACCATGTGGTTGGATTATACCTTACGGATCGTCATCTGCTGCATGGAAAAAGCACCTAACAAGTACTTTCTAGAACTAACATGTCATTTAAATAAAATGCTATACTAGCAAAATTTGTTCGAAAAACAGCTATAAAAGCAATTTGTCTATATTAACAAAAAATTGTACCGCATAAATAATTATTAAATAAAAAAGTATGTACAACTATCAAAATTTTATTATTATATATTTAGTATCAAATTTTTTTGTGCAGTCGCTGATGGTGTTAAATCGTCGGATCGCGTATTGATAATTGTTGTTTCTGACGATGAAAGAATCATTTCAAGAGTACCTTGTAACTCTGTTAAATATTTTATTAAATCTTCTTCTTCCTCTAATTTTCTTGCTAATAGCCGAAATGTTAATTGTACCTCTAAATTCAATTCTTCAAGTTTATCGTCATAGATTTCTGAAAAATTAATTCATATTTCATTTTTTTGATAGGATATTATTTTAATTTATATTACATACCCATTAAGATGTTTGATATTTCTAGTAATACTCTTCCAAATCGAATGTTTCCAATGTTTCGAATAATAAATTTCAAAATATTAATTAGGAATTTTCCGTCACGTCCAGAGAGTGCTTGAACAATACCTTGCCGCCGAACTAACTCTTGAAAAAGAGCTACTGTTATATGTGGACACTTATTAACTATGTAATTTATCATGACGTGATCAAGAGCTTTTGAATACTGGAATTTTCTTAAACATGCATCGTGTTTTCCCATTAATTCTTTTACTGACTCGTGTACGTGAGTGTCTATACGTGATAAATGCAAATTATCACCTGCATATTGAAAAGATATTTTATTATAATCTAAAAATTTCCCTTTAGTGCCTTGTTGCTTAATCGAAATCATGCCATTAGTCATTCCAGTCACTAACGTTTCATCATCAGCCTGAAATTTATAAATAAAATTAGAATAGGATAGAATAGAATAAAACAGAATAAAATTACAGTTTATTTCCGAAGTACATAAAAGGTTTATATCCGTTATACAAGGTCATACATAATTACGGTATTATGTAAAAGAACAAAAATGCTTATAGAGTTTTTTCAAAGCTGGTGTAACGATCCTCTTAAGAGATACAAACTTATTTATGCGAATTAATTTTATTATTATGAATTATACACATTACGATTGGTTTTCAGGACTAAGATATAATCTCAGAATTTATTTAGTTATCTATTTCAATTGTATATTTTTGTTTTAACTTTGTTTAAGTTTTGTTTTAACTTTACATTCTGAGTTTCACAAGATGATGCCGATTTGTGAAACAAAATGTAGATGTTTTATGTTTGAAGCACACTATTTATGTATTTATTCAACACACATTTTTTTTTGTTTCTTATACAATAGAATCTTATAGGTCCATTTAAGTCATTAAAGTGATTTAAATATATAAATTGTCGTAAAGAAAAGCTCATTCTATCTAAAAGAATTGATTACGCCATTTCAAAGGACAGTAAAGAGTCGTTCTGATAAGCTGTTCGTTTTCGCGCTCGATCTGTGCAGATGTATGTATGTATTCCTAACCTCAAAAACTGTATATTGAGAAATTATATCATACGTTAAAAAGAACGCCCAAAGCACGTCTAAACTTGCTAGTATAATAAATCTTATATGTGGCCAATAAGCAAAATGTAATATAAGTTCTTTTTTTCGATTTTGTTACCGACATAACACAAATCTGCGGTCAATGAGTGATAGATGTAGAGGGCCACACCTCCACTGTTACTGTTTCTGTCAAGTCTGCATAATGTATAATTTTGCACTGAAGAGATAGGTATTATCGTGTTGTCAAGTCAAGTTTTAGATACAGCTATTACATAATAGAGGGAACTAGTGGACAAAAAGAGGCGTACCATCTCAATATGACCCGTGAGAGAATTCGCATTAAAATGGCAAATTCTAAGACCCTGCGACAGATTTACCTTGGAATTAGATAAAGATGTGGTAGTCAATGCCGATGGTGGTGGTGTAGGTGGTATGAGACTGTAGTGTCGTAGTTGATGATGTTTAGCTGGTGGATGAGGAGGTATCAAGTTGACCGTTCTCCTAGAGTCTTCAGGGTTGATAAAAAGTGTTCAAGATCTTCAGTGGCACAGCACTTTCCTCCTTCTTCAACCTGATGTAGACCCGGCCTTCTCTAATGAACGAAGAGAAACCTCGAGCTATAGCTGCCTTCCACACAGCAATCTTCAGATGTTGAACATCCGCAGGTAGCAGCTCTTTTACATTAAACGAGTGTAGTAGTGGCCGAGGAGCATATTCTTTGTTGAGGAGTTCTCCATTCACTTGACTTGAATGCAGCTTATCACGTCTAATCTTAACACCAATCAAGGAGCGCATCGATGATCTGGATGACAGTGAAAACAACAGTAGCAGCAATCTTCCGCTGTTTCCTCAGCAGGACGCCTCTTGCCTATGGGTCTGGCAGATACCATGTCACGCTCACTTACATTGTCATCCAGAAGCTTTAGGGTAGCACATGTAAAAAATTAAGGTGAGGTGGTCTCGGTGTGTGTGAGACCATATAACACTACTTCGGATAACATCTTTACTTGAGCTGCTACTACAATCCTCAATCTGGCTTAAAGCTTCACATTGTAATTTTAAAGCTGCTGAATGGCTTCTGTGTCAGCAGTTGCAGAGGTGGTGGAGGATTCTGCACCAGTAGCAAGGAAAGATTCGAGTTTTCTCTTGTTCTCTCTCTCTCTCTCTCTCTCTCTCTCTCTCTCTCTCTCTCTCACGTGAGTAAACGTGAGTACTCTCAAGTTCCTTTCTGCTTCGCTTGTATTTCATAGCACTCTTACTGCCGTACGCTGCCTTCGGGTCTGTTGTTTTGTAGATCGTTGCATGCGTCTTTTTGCAATCTTTAACGTGATATAATAATCACTGGATGCTGCAATTTCTTTCAACAGTATTTTTCTGCTTCAACATCTTTCGCTTAAAAATAACCTGCAAACTCGCACGGTTTTTCTCCTCGCTGCACAGCGTCTCTTTTTCCTTAAAGTGATCCACGTGTCGCCACCTGTTGGCTCGACGAAACACCACCAGCAACGTCTCCAACATTAATCTCAGGTTGGTCAAATCTTACCTTCTTGATTAGCACTCCACCTGGCTTCGAGAGTATCAGTCTCTGGCTCTGTCGATAACTTACCACCTACCACTATCCTACAACATTCTCTACGTTATCGACTGCCAATAAGTTGTCGACGGAGACTCAACATCATCGAGAATGAGCAGAATTAGTGAGAAGAACGCTGAATCGCTCGTCATGTCTGCTCACTGCAGAAAAACAACAAGAGGAAAAATGAAGACTTGCGAATTGTGTGACCAGCAATTCCACACCATATGTGTCGCTTTCAGATCTATAATGGTAAGGAATGTTGCCACACTCGCCTGTGCTGTTTGTGCGAATGAGTACGTCACTGGCACGCCCAAGACCGCGCAGACGAGGGCAAAATCAGCGGCAGCAGCAGCGTCAAATACATCTGCCAAGAGCACGCCTAAAACGGGTGTGTCTAAAAAGAACAAATCGGTACTCACATTGCTTGCTGGTTCCAGGACTAAATCGCCTGCGAGGGCACAGGCCATGTCTATCAAGACATCGACTTGACGCAACTAACACCAACGCGCAAGGTGACAGCAGTTTCCCACCTTTAGTTGTCACTCTCTCTTTTAGTGCGCTGGCCCGCTCCATTATCGTGGCCAAAGCCAGGAAACGCAAGCTTCACACTAGTGAACAGGATGCTGCTCTACTGGAGGAAGCGAAAGCTCTCTGTCCAGACCATCAGGTGCTTATTAACATCAATGAGATTTTTCCTCCAGACATCCACAAGCTGCGCGTCAGCGGACGGGCCACCGTCATCTCTATTGATGCAGAATTTGAGGCCTTTTTAGCCCGTACGCCGCCAATAGCCAATACGGAAACCACCATCTAAATCATCTAACTCATCCACATCTGGCTCTAAAGCGTCTCTGTCTGCGGGTCTAAGAGTCTGTCATTTCAATGCGAATTCCCTTACGGGTCACATTGAGATGATCAGGCTCATCTTGTCCATTCGTCCCCACTTTCACGTAATAGCTGTGACTGAGACTTGGCTAAGCGATAAGATCATATCCATCCCTTCACTGGATGATTACATATTGTATAGACGGGATAGAAACAGATACGATGTGGCTCTCTACATGCATCATTCATTAATAGCCAGCGTTATCTTGTTATCTGATGGCGAATGGTTGGGCAAGCCGGGTAAGCTGGAGTATCTTTTCTGTGAGATCTCAGCTAAGGGAGTATCGCCCATCATCGTGGGAGTTGTGTATCACCCTCCGCACTCACCGTTTATCCAGGAATCTAATTGCATTGAGCATCTAACAACGCATATGCACAATTACTCCACGAAGGTCATCATGGGTGACTTTAATTCCGATCAATTTTTCTCATCTGCAGACGCCAACTTCATCAGGGCCTTCATTGATGAGAACTCTCTTACCTCTCTGCCATATAATGCAACCTATCACTGAAAGGACTCTTACACCTGGCTTGACCTATGCTGAATTGATGAGCAAGATTGCCTGCTCTAACACTGGAAGACCGACACTTTTTTCATCAACGGACATGACCTTATCACGGTCACACTCAACGTACTGATTCCACGCCACTTACCTGCTACATACTCTTACAGAAACTACAAAGGGATCTGTGCTGAGATGTTAAGGGACTTCCTTAGCGCATGTGACTAGTCATTCTTCACCACGTCATAACTTGACAAATGCATTACCACTCTTAACGCTAACTTAACGAACGCCATAAATCATTTCGACTGTAACACCAGGACGTAAACGTCACCCGTGGTTCACCACGGCTCTTTGTGACCTTTTGTCTGAAAAGAACAGACTCTACAGGCGCTTTTGCAGAAGCGAATTACCTTGGGATCTATACTTCTATAGAATCGCAAGGGACGACTCTCGTAAACAGGTTAAGGAGGCAAGGCTGGATTACTATCATTCACACTTGTCTACCTTGACGGACGTTGCAAAGATCTAGAGAGAGTTTGAAAATCTCGGCATGACCACCTCTAAATCCCCTTTATCTACTCCGTTCTCTTCAGATGCTCTTAACAAACACTTCAGTTCCATGTCTAATGCCCCTTAAGCTCCATCTGTTTAGTATCTGCGAACCCTGGAGAGTCTGGACCTCCCTGAACACTTCATCTTTAGGGCTATGATGACAAAGTTGGATGTGTCGGCTGCTGTATCACACTTCAACACCTAGGCCAGGGGAAGTGATGGCATCCAACAGGTTGTAATCTCTAAAGCACTGCCAATACTTGAGTACGAGCACTAAACAAAGTTAACTCTCCAATAGCTTTGACTAACTACAATCCGATCTCTCTAATCGGTTTCCTATTTAAGGCGCTGAAGTAGCTGATGCACAAGCAAATCTCTGAGTATCTTGAAATAAGACTATACATAGGATAGACAGAAAGAAAGTAACTCTGCTACTTCTATTTGATTTTAGCAAGGCGTTTGATACTGTGTGTCACGTCAGGATACTCGGAAAGCTATCCTCTTTCGGCTTTTTTAGCAGGTTGTCCGCTGGCTTGCATCCTACTTCTCGGGAGGAGAACAGGACATCATTGGTGACAACAACGAACTCTCCATCTCTCTACTATTTAACACCGGTGTCCCACAGAGGTCCTCTAAACAATATTTTATTTATTGGACACATAAATTTAGTTGTAGGAAGCTATGAGCCACTGAATTGGCACCGTTATTTTCTGTGTTTACTTCTGCAAGGTATGGGTATTTTTATTTGTAAAATACTCTGTACGTTTATTTTTTGGTAAATAATGAAAGGAATATGTGTATGTGAGTGCATGTTAGTACATATGTGTGTAATTCAATGGTCGAAAACCCGATTGCGACATTATGAAGCCGAGCGCCCAAAATCAGAGCAAGTGCTTTGTCCGCAAGTCAGCACTCCTCACAGCATATGACCGCGACATGTACGTGAAAAATTCAAACTCTGCATGCAGTTCAATAGTTCACCTTTTCACCTGCTAGTCGAGAGTCCTGAGTCAAGTAGGAAAAGATCCGTTAACAGACCTGGCACTAGTGAAAACACAGCTTAGATAAGTTTAAAATAAACGCCACAAGCAATCTTGTAAGGTAATCTAATCAGCAATTGTTACACCAATGAGGAGACTATGTGATCAAATGTGTCACAGTTGTTCCGCAGTTAAATCAAGCCGAAACTACGTACTTTCGGCCATGGGATAAAGAAACTAAATAAATTTAAAAGTAAATATACATAAAAAACAATAATATATTACAGTCATTAATTGAATTATGATTAATACTTACACTAATGCCTATGCTAAGAATCTCATTGGGATAATCAAAAGTATGTAACGTTTTATATGTTCCGGAGTCATAAATTCGAACATGTTTATCTAACGAGCCAGATAATATTCTGCGTCCATTGCATGCAATCTGTAGACAAGTAATTGTCTTGTGATGTTGAGATATTTTAGCTAATAGTCGACCATTAGCAAAACAGTCCCACACTCGAATTTCCGTTCCTCCTAGAAGAAAAAATAATATCAAAATTGTTGTCAAAATAATTGAATTGAAGTTAATGAGTTCAAATAAAATGTATATATATTAAAATTAAAATGGTGGAATGAGTGAGGGAAGGTTGGATGAATAAATCGATGTACACAAATTTCGCGGGAAAAAGACGACTTGCCTCAGCGTAAAAACGATTTATTTTAATCAACAAAGAAATTTTACAATTGAAAAGAGACTCTAAATTAGATCAAAAAGAGAGAAAGAAATGCAATTACAATTGACGCAGAACAGGAAAGAGACTCTAACAAATCAATAATAAAAGAGAGAGATAAAGAAACGCACTTAAATTACACTATCGCCGCGAGGTACCTTTACGCACGCTGGAGAGCTCTCCTACCTGAATCGCATGTTACATCTATAACGTAACTTTTGATGTTTCATTTTCAATTGTAAGTAGGACACATTGATGTCTCATTGTTTTAAAGAATCAAAATTCAAATTCTTATTACGTTCGCAAAAATGTTGTCGAAACGTGTAAATGTGTCAATGAGCGCTGACACAGCCAAAATGTACACTCAGCGTTCCGTGACGTAACAAGCGAGCGCCACTTTTTATGTGTACAATTTCGATACTCTTAAGATATAATGTTTATAAATCTCCATAAACATATTGTGCCATACTAAGCTTTTAAAAGGTTTTGTGCGCACTTTAGCAGTCAGTTCAAAATTAGAGCTCCGTACCGCGCGCCAGTCCGACAATTGGTGACAAGTACAAACTAAAATTAAAAGAGTCTAATACATAATCATAACGACAAGTATAAATACGATTATAAGAATAAAAGAAATAAACAGTTTCCGTTATCTAAAGCAAAGCAGTAACATTATTTCATTTATAAATCAACCTGATTAAAGCACAACAAGTTATTACGTCCGTGACTATTTATTTAAGAGTAGCCAGGACGTAACACGCAAACGGGACGTGGACGGCGCGACGTAAAGCCCTGGCCGCACGTGGATGGGATGCACCTTCCTCGGTCGCAGGACGCCTCGACGTCTCGAGGGAACCAATCCTGGACCACGGGCAGACCTTTTCAGCCCTGCCGCGTTGGTAGCGATCGCCGGGTGGAGATCGGCACGTCGAGGGAACTTGCACGTGGCCGAAGTCCGAACACTCGATGAAGACACTCAAACAGCACACCGCACGCAAATTTGCACTCACACACGCGACGCACGCAAATACAAAAAGGAGAGTCGATCGTCCTGAAAAGGACGTTAATAACGACTCTATTCGCACGCTGTTAATACAAGAGTCGCTAGGCGCAAAACAAAAGAAATTCGCAGCGACGACTGATAATTCGAGAGGAGCTGTCAGAACTGAACGAAACGTGCTCCCGCGCGCCAGAGCCCGCGCAAACGGCAGAGGCCCACAGCGGCGCGCGCATGCGCTCGACCGCTCTCGCCGCAAGGCTCGCCGCGCTACGGCCCGAAATTCAAAATTAAGTAAACGACTCTGCAGAACCCGAACAATAATATTAATATCAACAATAGATGTCTTGTTTGCTGGGGTGTATTTCAATGGCGATTTTATATTATATACAAAATTCAAGTAATGTACATAATGTATAGTACATAATATCTATTTAAAGCATATAATTAGAGTGTGACGTGGCGGTTTCGCCAGCTGAACAGCTAATTGCCCTGCCAAGCAAAGGGGGCAAGCACGCGAAACTACCGCGTCGACAAAAGAATCGTCTCTCGACGACGAAGGATCTGCCTCGGCAGCTCAGCTATCTCCGCTTGTGCGGACCGCGTAGAGTGGCGGGATCCTTTTCTGCTTGGCTACTGTAAGATGGTTGGAAAAAGGGGTTGGCATACGATTGACAACTCTCGTAGTTAATTAACAATCACGATAGGGCTGACTTTGCCCTTTAACATTTATTAACTGAATATTAACATGATATTCGGGTTGCTCCGATGAACTACAACTTTACTGTCGCGTGAATTTGTTTATGAGAGATAGATGAGGCGATCATCGAGATTGGCTGTCGCTCGAATACGGTTTCTCTGCGCGACTATCCTAATCTATCTACTGTGCTTATCGCACGCAGTGCATTCGGCACCGGTCTAGAGAGAGAGAGAGATACATATGGGCTGATTGCCGATACGTAACAACTCACGGTAGACGCTCGTGATGGTCGCTGCACTGCTCTCGACGAAGATGTGTGGGCCTCGCTGCTCGCCGTAGCGCTGCCGTGCTGGTCGCCCGGAGTATCTCCACCTCTCGGCTCGATCGGTGATGACCTCTCGCCTTACTGCCTTTAACTGGTTCCTCGGGCTGGATCTCGTCCGGGACCCATTCGTGGCTCAAAGTCTCGTCGGTCTCTTCCGACGGCTCCTTGGATGTATCGGCCGGCTCTCGCAAGAGAAGCCGGTCACGTGCGTTCGCTTTCGCAGCCGAACGGTAAAAGACCCAGAGTCTTATCTCTCGATCGGCTCATCGGTCGGTCTCGTCTCGAGCCCTTCGGGTAAGGTTAGCTCGAGACGCTCTTCTTCTCTCTTTCTCTCTTACTCTGCTGTTGGCGTTGTAGCGCTATCTCTCTCTCTCTCTCTCTCTCTCTCTCTCTTAGTGTGCTACTCTCTCTCTCTCTCTCTTACCTTTCCCTACTCTGATGCTTCGTGTGCGGCTCTTGCCGCTTCGATACTCGCCTCGTCGGGCGTAAGTGTGTGAGTGTTGTGTGTACGTACGTGCGCTGCGTGCGCACGTATGTGTGCTGGGTATATACTGCGTTTGTGCGTATATGCACTGTCACAATGCCCCCCCGCTTAAATCTTTAACGTAATTGAAGACGCGAAGCATTTCTGCGTGTGTCGCCTTCGGTACCTTTATTTAGTTTTATATATATATATATATATATATATATATATATATATATATATATATATTTATTTATTAATAAAAAGGATTATGTATCAATCGGATCATTTATCCGGTACTTGAAATTAATATAAAATATGATTCTATTCAAGGAAATATATAAAGACCGGATTATGTATCCTGCATACGAAAATGATATTTTATGATTTTATTTATGAGGTACCTTGTGGCCTAATATCTCTCTCTCTCTCTCTCTCTCTCTCTCTCTCTCTCTCTCTCTCTCTCTTTGTTTTGAAATGAGGATATTTCGTAATCGCACTACGTTCTGGGGCGGCTGTGTTTTGTTTTCCCTTTGCTTTTGCAACGAGTAATGAAAATCGCTGTGTTATGTAAAGTAGTAAAAAGGCTGTATTTATTTATTTTTGTTCGCTTACAATTATTGATGCGTTATTTTCCGCATTTTTGTTCGATCGCATTTTCGGTGCTCTTTTTTTTTGGTTTTGTTTTTATTCCATTCTACAACCAGAGCTATACGTGAAATGAAACGTAAGTCTACTCTACATTCTTCCATACAAAAAAATTGTTTCACTCTAAGCTGGGTGCTCTTACATATACATTTTTTTTTTTAAATAAAAGGAATTCACTCGGTCTTATGACCATTCACGCTGTTTGCGGTTGTTATCTTGACTTTACGTAGGTTCGGTGTGTAACCTCTACCTTAAAACAAAATTTGAACATATTTTCCATCCTTCCATTGCCATGCATTCGTCCGTACTTTCATACACGGTCGTGTTCTCACTTTGCACTTTTGCTTACTTCTGACTTATCACTAAAAAAAAACCGAACTGACTATAATTAACACTGTTCTAATTCTTCTTATCGTCTTCTTCGCTCTTCGTTTTTTTTTCGGATTTTTATCCTTGCATTCGAGCCAGGCGAGGAAACGTTGGCTCTCAAACATGCTGAACATGTCGATTCCCCGCAGCTCGTTGCGTCGATGCCGGCACGTGTTGCTGCTTTTTCGTCTCGGCGCGCTGTTTAGGCGGCCTGCCGGGCTTGCGTTTGGGCTTTTCTGGTGGTTTTTCGGGCTTTTCTTCGCCTGTAAACTCCTTGAGTTCTTTTGCATGTCACGAGCTGCTGAGATTTTTCCCGTTGGTATCTTGTAGTGTGTAGACATCTTTTCCTATTCTATTACTAATTATATATGGGCCTATATATGGCTTCGATAATTTCGCGCTTATTTCTTTTTGAGCGGAAGACAATATTTTATTCTTTTTCCAAACGAGTTGACCTATTTCGAAAATGTGTTCGCGTTTATTTTTATTATAATGCTTTTCTTGCTTACTTTTTTCTGTATCTACTTGGACTAGAGTATTATCGTGCACATGCACTAATTTCTGCATTCGCTCGGTCTAATCGTTTACTTTATCTTTTAAGCTATTATTATTCAAAATATAATTTTCGTTCTCTTTAATATCATTTACTTCGTGTGTTTCACCAATCTTATTCTCTTTTTCAGCTTTTCTTTTCTTTTCGAGTTTTTCTAGTTTTTGCTTTTTTCTGTCTCGCGCATTATATTTTCGTACTGATCCGTCGGACTGCGAGCTCGCGCTGTCGTTGGTGTCTGCTAGTAGTATATGGGCCACTATGGAGAAACAGGGGCGTGGCCTAACTGACGTCACCGCTCCCGTGGCTGGCGCCAGGTGTTTATGTAAACAAACACCATGTTTATATAAACAGTAGCTGATAAGGTCAATAAACATGATTTACGACCGCTACTGTATGAGTGACGTCACCAGTCTCTGGTGTCAGGTGTAAAGCCCATGTTTATATCAACAGTAGCTGATAAGGTCAATAAACATGATTTACGACCGCTACTGTAAGAGTGTGTCATCGAAGGGTGAACTACTTTGTTTATTTATAAATAATTAGTTAAAAAAAGCTATATCACGCATACGATGCCATAAGGTTAACATGATTTACGACCGCTACTCTGTCATAAACAGTCTGTCATCGATGGGTAACTTTTGTTTAATTATAAATAATTATAAATAATTTTTAAACAAAAGCTATATCACGCATACGATACCAACCTTTTACACAAGCAGACCCAAGCGCGACTCTCTCTCTCTTTCGCTATCTACTCCATACCGGCCCTAGCTCGAGAACGCACGTGCGCGACTCTCGCTATGCCAGCCTGTCCCCTCTCCTTTTACACTATAGTAGCCCCTGAGCTCTGACGCGACGTCTCTCTCTCTCTCTCTCTCTCTCTCTCTCTCTCTCTCTCTCTCTCTCTTTCGCTCTGTCTCTTTCGCTGTCTACTCCATACCGGCCCCGAGCTCGAGAGAACGCACGTGCTCCACTCTCGCTAGATAAGGCCGTCTCCTCTCCTTTTACACTAGAGTAGCCTCTGAGCTCTGGCGCGGTGTCTCCAGCAGCTGCTGTACCAGACCCGCTTCTCTCTCCCCCCTCCATACTCGCGCGCTTCCGCCGCCGTCTACCTGTCGTATACCTGGCGTTTGGCTTTTATTGCCCTTGCGTCAGCTCTGATCCTTTCTGCGCTGTAATAATATGTAACCTGTATGATTTCATACTACACAGTGCCGCAAAGCCTACTCTAAATTTGAGCTTTGGGGTTTATTGATGGGATTTGTACACATTAAAATAGAGAAAATTTGTTTGATACAATCTTATATTTATTTAATAAAACAGCAAAAATTGAATACATGATATATTTATGCGCTCGTGTGTGTGTGTGTGTGTGTATGTATGTGTGTGTGTGTGCCAAACGTGTGTGCTAAGCCAAACGCATAGATTTCCGTTAAAGCTACATCTAATACGTCGACGCTTACACTGGCGAAATTCAAGTTTGTCTTAACAATTTCGTCGATTTTATATTTATGAAGGGCGTAATATTGTTTGAACGAGTTTACATTTTTCAGAATTTCACGAGATAGTTCAGCCTCTTCTCTTTTCAAAGCGTCTTTTATATAATCTAAAATTGAGCCCACGCCGCGATTAACTAATCCCGACAGCTCCTCGAGCTGTTTAAAACGCAAATCGATGCACTCTTTTACCTGTCTTAAGCCAGCGAACGTTTGTTGATGCATAATTACACTAGGCGGACTCTCGTACTTTTTCTGCTTCTTGCACGCAGGCTGTGAAGGATGATGCTGTTGTGTTTCCTCGCCATGGCCGCCGACACTGCTAATGAACTGCTGAGCGTTGTAGGTTGTCATTTCTGCTGTAGGTGCTGATGTTGGTGTTGGCCTCTCGTTGATGGCAATCGCCCTTGCTCCGAAGCTGTTTGTGAATGTGACATCGTGATTTGGAAGGAGGATCTTGCTAGGATCTCCAAAATCCTGGTAGAACGTGAAGGAGTGATTCAGATAGGCATCCATAGCCTCCATCTGATCTTTGATCACTTCCCAGCTGTGTGTGTCGAGTGTCACATACTTGGCTGACGATCCATTGGCACAAATTTTTAACACTGCTCTGTAGTAACCGCTGTAATACTCGAGGCCTATGGTTGCACGCTTGCAGTTTGATTTGTTGAGCGCGTACGTCGTCGAGTACAACAAGTTGCAGGTGATCGGCTTATTTTTCCAAGACTCGGCACTTGGTGCTGCTGATGCTGTTGCTGCTGCTGCTGCTGAATCGATTGCAAAAATTTTTTACACACGTGGTCTACTTGACGAGAGTGTTCTTACGACTGGTGGCTGGCGACTGAGCCACGACACCTTTATAAAGAATGGGATGACAAAGAGCGAGCGTCAACAAGTCGCAGATTTTTCTAGAAACGACCGTTACAGTATTTACATTCCATAGTGAAACACGAAACAAGTTTGATATCGTTAGAAGTTAACATTACTACTCAGATAACAAACATCCGGTCTTGGCTGTGCAGATCTGATTACAGTAACCCCGTCCTGTAGAACTTGTGCGTGGGAATGTGTTGACTCGATGATGGCGATGACACATTGTTTTATTTTGCATTCTTCTCATGAGCCTTCGATAAAACTTAACGGCTAATGCGTCATTCTTGACAAAGTCTGATGAAAAAAAAAACGTAGATATTTTCGCAGAGAAACGCCGCTACACATATGATACAGAAACATAATGCAGTGATCGCCACATACTTTAGAGTCGACGCTCTGCACTTGTTTTTTATTCCAGTCGATCGCGTGCAGTTTTTTCCGAGTCGATCAAGATGATGCTTTGATACGGGTGCAACTCCGTAGCTGTCAAAGTAAATTCCGTATCCATTTTTATCTGTAAAGATGGCAACCCAGTGTGATCCTGGCTGATCAGACGTGTCAAGATTCGTTACAATAGCTGTCGGTGTGGATAGCAATTTCGGAACGTGATTAACAGCGTAAACTCCTATTGAATTGGCTTTTAATCCTCTAATAGCTGTGATTATTTCACGCGTATTCATGTTGATGGTGCATCTACGTACTCTTCTTCTACCGCACCGTCTTTTTTCTCGTCAGCTTCTTTTTTAATTCCGTCCACAACGTCGCTAGCACGAAATCTTTCGGGATAGTCATATCTCTCCATCTGCAGCCGATCGTAATCTAATATAGCTTGGTACATTACTTGGCTATTTATGTCGTATGGGTCGCTTCGATGAGGACTGGCAACGATTGAGTGTATCCAACTTCTGATTTGATAGGCTCGACGCAGTGCGCAAAAATTTTTCTTCTTCTCGAATTTCTTGATACCGTGACGGGTGCACAGCAAGACGCGCGCTCGCCTTATGAAGCGCAAATAAAAAAAAAAAAAAATTTGTTTGAGGCGCTGCGATCGAGTGTGTGTGCACATCAAGCGCTAAAATCCGTTATGATTTGGCGGCTAGAGTCGATTTCCAGAAGGTTGTCGTACTCTGAGTAAACGATACAGTTGATAGCAGTGAGAAGAGCCGTCTCAAATCTCACCTCTATGCGTATGCTACCCGAGCGCACGAGATTCCAATGTGCGACACAGTGTGCCGATAAATCAGGAGTGAGATCGAAGGCCGTCAAAAAATTTCCTTTGTAATAGTTGTAGCGATTGATGTCAAAACCTTCGTTGAGAAAATGCACGCCTGTGCCCGTGTAAAGTGTTTGAAAAGCGTCAATGTAGAGTTTGTTGAGACCCGTGAAACGTGGCTGCAAAGGTTTGCTTGGAATTTGTACGCCGTCGACGTAGAGAGAAATATAATTTATAGAGAAGTGTTGAAAATTAAAAGGGTTTAACGTGCAGTTTTCGTTGAATGCTTTGTTTTCCACAAAGCCCAAGATTATTCTCTTCGGCAGCTGACCGTGTATAACGTTGTCGATCGAATCGCCCAATATTCCCGAGTGGAGAGTAAACGACTTAACTTCGACTCTCGTTATGGGATATTTAGCCGTGGATTTCGATAACACTGATTTTTACTCTGCGAACTATGAGTGTAGCTTCTTTGATGTTGAGTTTGAATTTTCCATCGGCTGTCGCGTCCATCAGACAAAAAGCATCCTTACTCCTCACTAGACGTACGCGCATTTCTACGCCATTAATCAGCATTTTAAAATTTGAAAAAAAAAACGTCAATATGATTGAACATTGAATGCATGAAATTGTTGATCGGTCCGGCTTTAAGGTCTTCGGTCGTTGCGGTAGCCTCGTCAACGGGTACGATTTTATCTTGAACATGAAGCATAGTGTGAGCCAGATCAAAGTAATGCTGCTACCTGCCGGTATGACGAATTCCAATGGTGCGTCGACATCGTCGCTAAGAGATGACACAGGCTTATAATGCAGAAAGCTGCTGCTTTCAATTGACGTTCGAGTGGCTGGTAGCGTGAAAAGATCCAGCTCGCTGGACATGCATTCCGTCGAGTGAGAATGTAAAAATGCCATTTTTACCCCAAACTAAATACGCCTAGGACCAAAAATATCCGTAACACTTCTCCAACTCTGCTGCTGAGTACTTCTCTTTTTAAGCCTCTTCTTCGTTTTTCGCGTGAGTCTCTTCTTCCGTCTTGACGTATGTTGTTTGCGTTTTTTGCTAGAGCCGGTTGTACTCGATGTACGAGCCTTTCTCAACTGACGCCTTCGATGCATTGCACGTGATTTATAACCAGAACCTTTCATCATTTCTGCTATCTTTTCACCGGCTTTTCTCTTCAATTTTTGTCCAGATTCTTTAGTACGATATTTGAACCCCTCCTTGAAATTCGAGCCGTTGTTTGCAACGTCGTCCAACACGTTGATGCCTGTGCGCACAGCCTCTTTGCCCACAGCTCTGGCACCGAAAGCAATGTACGGAAGAATTTTGCGAAATAAACTTCCGAGCCATGCACCTACACCTCGTCCGCGCTGATACGTTGAACCGGAATAGACGTGTCTCACTCCTCGTAGTAGCGTATGTAGTGACTCATCGTGACATAGCGTTGCTCTCTCTCTCTCTCTCTCTCTCTCTGCTCTCTCTCGCTGCTCTGCCAACTTCACGTGAGTACAACAAGTCTTACTCTGCTTTGCTCATTTTTTCTGCACTCTTACTGCCGCACGCTGCCCTCGGGCCTATTTTTTTTGTAGTTTGTTGCATGCGCTTTTCTGCAACCTTCACTGTGACATAATATTCACTGGAGGCTGCAACTTCCTACAACGTTTTTTTCCTGCTTCAACATCTGCCCCTGACACATAACCTGCAAACACGCACGGCGTCTCTCTTTCCTTCTAAGTGATACACGTGGAGCCACCTGTTGCATGGACGGATCACCATCTTCAACGTCGCTACCATCAAACACAGTAAGTTATCGACAGTGACTTAATATCGTCAAGAATGAGCGGAATTGGCGGAAAAAGCGCCGAAACGCCTGTTACGTGTGCACAATGCAACAAGGTTACCAGGGGGAAGATGAAGACATGCGAGTTGTGCAAAGATCACTTCCACACCATGTGCGTCGCTCTACG
>QLSS01000125.1:297764-320054 GCA_024372645.1 Trichomalopsis sarcophagae
TCTCTCTCTCTCTCTCTCTCTCTCTCTCTCTCTCTCTCTAGCGATTATATTTAAAGTGAAGCGTAACCGTCAGCGTTCCATATTCGAATGGTATTCGCACTCCGTGCTGATCCCTTATGTCTATTACGATCGAGCGAAAACTGTGATGTAAAAGCGGAATATAATGAACAGGTGCAAAATGTCTCACGATATTACTGCCGAATTTGTACTTTGCACAGTCCACGGAAACTATACGCAGTAGAGCAGCTTGAGTGTCGCCGACAGTGTGTGGCTCGCATACATCCGTGTACACGTAGAGCTGAACGGGTATAGCTCGGGAAAGCGATGCTGGTCTGTTTCCTAACGCGACTACACTGCCAATTGACGATGTGACAAAGGTACCGTTTTTTCGCCGAGTCTCGGAATCTTCGAAACCGAAAATACGGCTAATTTTTTCGTTAAACGTTGTCTGATGCTGATCATCGCAGGCACACTTGCGCTGTAGCATGTAGTAGCCCTTTTGAAAAGGTGCAACTTCGAGACGCAGATGATCGTGTAAGGCGGCTGATTTATTTATTTCGTTGGTTAGTTGCTCGATCTTGTCGTAAATACTGTGCGGAAAAAATTGCGTTTCCTGCTTTGCCTTTTCCGACTGTTTAAACGTGTAAAAGGCGTCCGATTCTTGAATATGCACGACAGTGCTCGGCACGTGAATTTCGACGAGCGCAACGGACCAATTCCCGCTGAGTCTGATCTCGCGCGAGAGCTGCGTTGTAAAACAGCTGGTGGTGTTTTCGTTGTAGTACGTCATACTGCTGTTGCTAGACAGAACTATGTAAAAATCGTTCTGGTTCATTTTTAAATTTTTTGTACTTCAGAGGCTTTGATCCACGAGTTGAATTTGTCCGGATAGCCAGCCCACTTGACGAGTAGCTGCTACTTCGAGCCACGACCCTTTGTACGAATTACGCGTTCTATTTTGAATTGCTCAGCAGCGTCCGACATGCGTTTCGTGCCAACGTGAGCGAGCTCCTCGAGATAGAAAAAGCCGTCAATCTCCTCACCGTTCAAATCTTCCAGGATAAACGTTGGTAACTGCTGTCTGTTGGATATGCGCTTAATCTTGAAAACTTCCTCGCTAAAATTTTTTTCGTATCCCTTCTCGAAAGTATTTTTCGTGCGACTAATGCGTACGTAAGATCCGGGCTTGTATTTATTGATTACACCTGACGCCATCTTTTCGCGATTCTTGTAAGTCGATTGCAGACGAGCTCTTTTCGCTAAATTTTCGCGCTCTTTTGCAGCATTGTAGATGTTCACGTCACAGGGGCGCATCTTTGTACCGCTGTGTTGCGTATGATTGTAAGCCTCGATGATTTTCTGCACCACGTCGATGTCACGTAGCGTGTTATTGCGCGAAAAGTATCGCCACATTCGTTCGCGTATAGTACGGTTTAGTCTTTCCACCACAGCCCCTTTGATATCGGGGTTTTGAACTGTACCGAATTTGATGTCACGTTTTTTCAAAAATTCCTGAAACGTCGAGCCTACAAACTCCTTACCCTTGTCGGATTGCAAGAGTCGCGGGATGCGACCGTTGCCGCGTTCGAGTATTCGTCCGAAGGCTGCGGTGACGTTGGCTGTAGTTTTATAGCGTAGAGGCTCCAGCCACGCGTGTTTACTCAATACATCCACCACTACGAGTAGATAACAGTATCCGTCGTTGTGTTCTTTGATCGCGGTTAATTGAAGCAAATCGCACTCCCATACGTCGTCAATGTTGCTCACGTTGTAACTTAATCGCGGAAATTTACGCTTAACGGGTCTGTGAAGAGTATAGGTGTCTTATTACAATTACTCGATTACTAAGCCACTCGTATATGCGTTCTTTCTCCCGCGTGTCAGCCGCGCTAAATAATTTGCCTTTCCGATTTACACGCATCAGATTGCGCGCACCCGCGTAACCAGCCTCGTGCGAGACATCGTAGTATTGCTGCTCGTACGACGCCATGCTTAAAAATTTGCGAGACGTAGCCACTTGTTCTTTGCTCGATTTCTCGTCAAAGCACGCGATGCTGGTGATTCGCTGCTGCTGCTGCTGTTGCTAGCGTTGTATATTTCCATCAACGCGTCGATGCTCTCTTTACTAGGCAATCGTCGTTTCGCTGTATTATTCGGCTATGTCAAATGTTTACCAATTTTCACTATTTCCGGGTTTCCGGAATTTGGCAAAAGGTAAACGACCGTGGGCACTTCCGACTGATCCAGTGTTTTTTTCCTGCGTGCGACAACGTCGCTAATCAGTTCTATAATGTTGGAATCTTGTATGGGCCGGCCGTCTATACTGACTCTGCCAGTGCTATCCCACTTGAGACGATCGCCGGCAACGGTTTTCCAGTGTTTCAGCAGAAGGCGCGTTTTTTGAGCGTAACTCTTGGGCACGCTGTCGAGTATAATTTCTTCAGTCATTGGTGCCGACGTGGCCTCTATTTCGTCGACGTCGCGCTCGTAATCGTGTTCAGCGTGACGTTCGGAATCTTTGAAAAACAGATATCGCCGCAGTACTTGTAAATAGTTTTGATATTTTTCATGCTCATCTATAAATTTATTCGAATGTAAAATCGTGTGCATTTCGGAATCGAGTCTCGAGAGATTGTCGCCGCACGTTTGAATTTCACACGACTCATTTGACGGTTGTGATGCTGGTGCTGCTGTCTGAACGTTTTGCATGCGCGAAAACATATCTTCGGGCACGATAATCATTTTTCTCGCACGATCCATTTTAGTCTTTCGTTGCTGCTGCTGCTGCTGACTTTGAATTGAATAACTTTGAGACAAGAGCCCCGATAATAGGTGCGAGTAGAAGCGGCAAAAAAGCACCACCGTGCTGTACGAAAACTCGTTTCTTCTTCTGACAATCGCTGACAGATTTCTTATTATTGCAAATAGTCAATTTTCTCAGCACGTTTTTGTGCTTTTTGAGTCGTCGTTTATGCGAGTCTTTGATTTTGATCACACCTTGCAAGATATTCAAAGCGCACTCGCATATGCAACGCACGAGTCTCTTGTCGGCTGTGCGTAAAAGAGCCGTGCGTTGTTAGCCGTCCGTGTGACAAAGAGTGTTCAGTACAGCTACTCGTTTTTTGTTGAAATGCTTGGTGTCAAGAGTAGCCACGACGGGTATACAACAGCCAGCCTGTTTCTTCTTCCTCGATGTTGTTGGCCCCATAGCTTCTCGCCTAATGTCTATGCCGAGAGCTCTGTACGCCTATTTTGTATTTTCACTTTTTACCGAATTTCGGCACATAGGCGTACTGAATATCGTCGCTTGGGAATATACACGTGCGAACCCTATACTCGTCCACGGCCGCTTGAGTTAGATCGAGAAAAAGATACCAGTGAGGTTCGCGCGTAGCGTCTAAGTAAGCCTTCTGCAGAAACCTCGGATCTTCCGGATAAATTTCTCGCGCGAGATGCCGAATCTGAGCTCTATCGCGAGGATTTTTAAATATAACAAGATACTTTGAATTTAAACTTATGTCGCGCTGGGACTTTCCCTGGTGAAAAATATTCTGCGTCACCACAAAGACCGACAAATTCAAATGATGAGACGAACGCGAGAACAAATTCAGAACTATATCGTTCGATGATTCTCGGATCAAGTCGCCGAGAATCAGTAATTTTTTCTTTCCCCTATCCACGGAGTAATGGCTTCGCTGCGGAAGTCCCTCTTGAAACTCGATAGGTACAGCAGCACTCCCGCCAACTTTGAGTTCACTGCGGTACGTCTCTTGCCACTCGGTATAGTAGAGCAGAACCCTGTGTACTCTCGATCAACGCGTTGAAAGTACGACCCCAGGCATTCGACTTGTTGCGATTGTTTTTGAAACACTCAGGGCAGCCATGCGTATAGCAGCCCTGAAATTAAAAAAGCAATTGGTTTTTCGGCTGGATTGGCAGATGGTAAAAATCCATCGACCAAAAACCATGCACGATTTCGCGACCGATCTCTCGCTCGCACTGTAGCAGACACTCGACGGCTTTTTGCGAGTGCTTATCGGCGCGGCTATACCCGCCCCTGGGGACTATTCCGATACTCTGTGGTTTTAAGAATTTTTTTCTATAGAGATGAGAGCACGCGGACGCGATTGTAGTAGCCACTACAAACGGGTCCGTGTCTCCGACCTCCAGAAAAATTTTTCTGAAAGCCACACATGCGCGACGAAGAATCGACACATCCATGCGACAGTAGTCGACGATTTCCTTGCGGAAATCGAATACTGCGTTCGCTGCACGCATCTCGCTGTAACACAGCAAGAACTGTTCGCGCTCGCTCGACGACATAGTGTCGGGCGAATAATAGTGCGCATCTGGTATGGCGCCACGATATTCCGCGTTAGTCGACGTGTTGAAAAGGTGTGAATAACAGCCTTTTTTCGTAGTCTCATCTAAACCGAATGTAGCAGGCAAGGCGGCCAACTTCATTTGAAAATAGCTGAGAATATCGATGAACTTTGTGCGACCATACCGGATGCACAGTATTTTCTGACCATTCAGTATGATGCTTGGCGCGCAATTTATTTTACGTTCGACAAGCCGCCGTAAATCGAATTGTGCATCGTACCCTCGTGCGTTGTGCGCGATGCATATTATATTTTCAAAGTCCGTTTTGTCGCGTACTGCAAGGTGTAGCAGCTGATCAACGGGATCTTCGGTAAATATATGTTCGCGCACACGAGGGACACCATTCTGCTACTGAAATGTCGTCAGTAGAACTTATGCAATCCGTGCAGACTTGCTGTGCAACGTAGACATTCGGGACGTACATCTTTATGCTTTCATCGCCTCTATACGATGCTTCTTGCATCGTTTCCAGATCTTAGAAAACATAAAGGTACTTTTTTACTGAAGCATCATTTTTAATCGGCTGTATAAAACAGTGCTGATTATAGCCGTGTGTCGACTTGCAATGTCGACACCAATTTTTGTCGCACTCGTGCTTACCACGCTGCCCGTTCACGCTTTTGCAGCAGGTACCGTAAATCTGCAGCACATCGCACAACCGCTTGATCTTCGTTTTGTACGATCCCTCAGCCGAATGATTGCGAAAACATACATCGCCGAAAAAATTGCGATTACACGATGCGCATTTTTGCAAAGCTTCGTTCTCGCTACAGGTTGGCGAGACGAAACAGCGCGAACACAGCTGCCTACACTTGTGATCCTCGATATTACTGTAGCCGCGATTGCAAAAAGTACAGAAAAATCGTCAGCCTCCATGAACTCCTCCATGAGCTCCTCCACAGGAGCTTGTATCTCATCTCGCTCCTGCTCCTCCTCCTCCTCATCCTCGGACGAAGTGACTCGCTGTGGAGAAGGAGGTACAACAAACAGTGTTGCGTCGCTGTTGCTCTCCTCAGCGTCCTCCTGCAGGGTAATTCGGGCTATGAAGAAAAAAATAAGTATTATTATTTTTTTAAAATTAATTGTAGGGAGCAGTGTAAACACTTACCATGTTCCTCGATTATATGCCGCAGGCAGTACACATCGCGTGCACCGCGCTCCACCAAGAAACAGCCGACGATTTTTATCACGATACTCGAATGTCGAAAGTATTTTTGATAAAACGCTGCGATCCAACGGTACGCGCAATGCGTAAGCAAGCAGCGCAGCTCGCGGCGCAGACTCTCCTCGGACATGCGGTGAACGCGCACATACCACTCACGAGTACACTTCCTCTGCAAAGATAAGTGACGACCCTTGAGCGCGTTGGCTACGCGCAGGATCGCATCGCGAACTTCGTACGTAGCACTAGACATTTTTGCGACACGTGGTAAGCTGCCTCTCTCAATGAAACGCATTTCGAGAGAGACTGATGGCTGCGTTGGCTTACAGAGGAGTTTTGGTAGACGGCTCAGGGCTGATTGGAAAATATCACGCCCTTTTTGGGAGTGATTTCAACGAATAAGAAGTATCGCAAAGCAGAGAAATCGTGAAAGAGGGGGGATTTTGTTTTAAAACAAAGTGTAGCTCATATTACAGCCATAGCTGAGAAATCAGGGCTGCAAGCAGTGATCGGAAGAAATGAATCCGATACCGTAGTCGGTGTTTGCGCTTTAGGCACGTAGTAGTTATGAGGCAGATAGCGAACGTCTCAGAGAACGGAGCATTGCCAGCGTTAGAGCCGGTGACACGGACCGATCAGATTTTTATGACTCTACGGCTGACCCTTTAAATCTCTCTTATCGGAGACCTGCAATCTTTATACAAACAGTTTACACTTACTCTCAAGTGTCTACCGGAGATCCGATGATTCGTTCTCTGTGTTTTGAAAACTAATACATTGGCGATAACAAAGCCCGAGTTCATGGTCACACGATACTTCCTGGAGCTGCTTCGCGAGACACTGAGAACCTTTCTTGCGTTCTCAACCGTCTCCGATTTTTTTCTGATAAGCCCGCGCTGGATTTCAATTGTATACAAATAATCAGCCAGTTCTAGTGTAGCGTTACCGCAACGGTCTCGCATTCTTAAGACAACGAAAAAGTTGAAGAGGTTGGATATCCCTCTGCTTTACCAACGGCTTACGCTTGTGACACGGCTCGCACCTATCGGTTCGCTCTGAGTCCCTACAGAGAGCACACACGTGGCCACCATCATGGCAGAATTGAAAAAATGAGATCGCTTTCGCCTCCACCAGCAGACGACGAAAACGACGGCGCCGACAACAAGATCCAAGGTACGCCACCGACAGCACCCAGCAACCGCAGCAGCGTACCTTTAGACTTTCATCGGATGCCTACTCCGCCGAAAGGGTTGGTGCCTGGTTTACTGCGAGGAGGGCCCACGCGTCAACTGCGCCAACGCAGTAGGTGCATCGCTTGCTTGTAATTTAATGTGTCTGCGTATGTGTGTGTGTGTACGTTCGTTTATTTTTTATTGTAAACATTTTATCATTCGACACGTACGCGTTTTTTCGTAAATAAAAATAGTGTGCCATAATTTCTCTTTTTTATGGGTACAAAACCCCCTACTCCCATCAACGATCCCCAAAGCCGAAATTTAGAGTAGGCTTTGCGGCACCCTGTAGTAGAGTTATATATACACGCGTTTATTTCGATGCGAATCATTCGTCAGGCGACCGGCAAAGCAACAACTCTCGACCATGGGGCAGGAGCAGAGCAAAGAGCAGCAGAAAAAAGGTTCCACGTGGGAGGAGCGACAGCCTCTCATAAGAAGAAAGGAGCCAAGAAAGCAGAATAATTAATCGTCGTTCTCAACCAACACTTTCTCGTATCCAGAGAAAAGTGGATATAATAATCTCTCAAAAAAATCCTTCTCCTTCTCCTCCTCCTCGTCACAGAATCAAAAATCATTTTCCTCAAACACCTTTTCATACCCCGAAAAAGACGGCTACAGCAAGCTAAAACGCTAATTGCGATAATACATATTTCAAAAAACAATCTGTCCTTTTCAGGGCCACCATATAAATTATATACGTGGAACAATCTCTCTCTTTACAGCGCAGAAAGGATCAGAGCTGACGCAAGGGCAATAAAAGCCAAACACCAGGTATACGACAGGTAGACGGTGGCTTTGGCGCGCGCGAGTATCACGTAGAGAGGAGAGAGAGAGAGAGAGAGAGAGAGAGAGCGAGTCCGGTACAGCTGTGGCCCACGTAAGAGGGGCTACTATAGTGTAAAAGGAGAGGGGACGGGCTGCTATAGCGTCAGTTGCTCAGGACCGGTATGGAGTAGAGAGCGGGATAGAGAGAGAGAGAGAGAGAGAGAGAGAGAGAGAGAGAGAGAGAGAGAGAGAGAAAGAGAGAGAGAGAGAGAGAGAGAGAGAGAGAGAGCTCGGGGGCTACTATAGTGTAAAAGGAGAGGGGACGGTGTGCTATAGCGACAGTCGTCGGGGCCGGTATGGAGTGGAGAGACTCGGGTCTTCTATGTCGTAAAAGGGGGAGGGCTGGCGGCTCGTATGCGGGATATAGCTTTTGTTAACTAATTATTTATAATTATTTATAAATAAACAAAGTAGTTCACCCTTTGATGACACACTCTTACAGTAGCGGTCGTAAATCATGTTTATTGACCTTATCAGCTACTGTTGATATAAACATGGGCTTTACACCCAACACCAGAAACTGGTGACGTCACTCTTACAGTAGCCGTTGTAAATCATGTTTATTGACCTTATCAGCTACTGTTTATATAAACATGGTGTTTGTTTACATAAACACCTGAGCTTGATTGGTTTCGATTTGCGCTTTGACTTCCCGTCGCCACAATTTCGGTGGATGTAATTCGCGACTAAAAATTAAGAATGCGGGTGTCTTGCCTGTCGTAGTATGTACGTTAATGTTATGCGCAAATTGAAATTGTGGGATGAATTTATCCCATTCTTTGTGGTTTTCTTGTATATACGCGGTTATGCGCGTTTTCAAATCCCTGTTTACTCTCTCTACCGGATTGCTTTGGGGATGATACGAAGGTGTTCTCTCGTGAATTATCGAATTTTCGTCTAAAAACGTTTTTATCGTATTATTAATAAATTCTCGGCCATTATCAGATAAAAATACTTCCGGCATTCCAAACTGGGCGCACACGATATTTTCAAGTGCATTCTTTACGTGCGCTGCTGTTTTCTTTTTTATTGGTACGCATATAATAAATCTGGAAAATAAGTCCTCGAATACTATCAAATATTCGTAGCCTGCTTTGCTTCTAGGAAATTCCCCCATTAGATCTGCTGCGATTATTTTCCACGGTCTGTCAACGTCACGTGTTCCCATTAAACCTACTTGCGCGCGCTGTTCGGTTTTCGTCTGCTGGCATATTTTACAGTTTTTAACGAATTTGGCTGTATCTTTGTATGCTCCGGGACAGTAGTAAAAATGTGCAAACCTATTATACGTTTTGTCTACTCCCGAGTGGCCAGCTGACGGTTCGGAGTGCATCTCCTCGAGGATTTTGTCGCGCTTATTTTTCGGAATGACGAGTTTCCATGCGTCTAAGTCCGTCATAATATCCTCGATATCATTGCTCGGTTTGTACCTATAAATATTTCCGTTGACTACTTCCAGTCTCTGCATCTGCGCGGATGTTTTAAAATTTGATATAACCGTTTTTTATACCATTTATCTGACGTAATTTCCTTCATTTCGATCGCGTTGATTAGAACTGACTCGTCGTCTTCGAACATTCTCGAAAGCGCGTCAGGGACTACATTGTTTGTACAAAGTTGTAACTCATTAATTCTTGTGCCCAACGAGCTAGCCTTCCCACCGGATCTTTCTTTTTAAATAACCGCTGTAAAGCGCTGTGATCTGTTATCACGGCGAAGGTGTCGCCTTCGATATACGGCCTGAATTTTTCTATTGCGAATTTTATCGCTAAGCACTCGCGCTCGGTTGTGCTATAATTTAGCTCGTTCTTTCTTAAAGCTCTACTTGCGTATGCTATTACTCTTTCTACTCCGTCAACTACTTGCGTAATTACGGTTCCCAACCCAGTGTTCGATGCGTCGCAGTGCAAGATAAATTCCGCGTCTGGATCCGGTCTGTGTAAAAGAGGGGCTGCAGTAAGTATTTTCTTAATAATCTCAAAAGCTTTATCGTGCTCCTCTTTCCACGCGAATTTAACATCCTTTTGGGTTAGTTTCATCAGCGGATCCGCTATCGACGCGTAATCTTTGATAAATTTTCTCTAAAACCACGAGGCTATTCCGAGAAATCTGCGCAGTTGCCTCAGAGTTCTAGGTCTCGGGTAATTCCTGACTGCTTCGGTTTTCTCCGGATCTATCATTAATCCTCTTTCATTTACTAGAAAACCTAAAAATTTTACCTCTTTTCGACAGAATTTACTCTTGTCGCGATTTATTGTTAATCCGGCGCCGTTTATGCGGTTAATTAATTTTCTGAGCATTATTAAATGCACGATATCGTCAAGGTAGTTATACGCATACGGTTCAAGGTTGCCGATTAACTCTTCGAGCAGTCTCTGAAATATCGCTCCGCTGCCGCTCAGCCCCATCGGTAAACGCGTATATTGCCAAAGCCCGCGACCCGGTATTGTGAATGCCGTTATTTCTTTCGACGCTTCAGTTAGTCTTATTTGGTGATACGCGTTGCTTAAATCGATCGTATGTATGTATCGTATTATGTACTTTGTGCGTTTTAATTTATTTAAAATTATGTCCATATACGGTAATAGATATGCGTCTTTTTTCGATAAACTATTCGCGACTTGCATATTTACGCACATTCTGTACGAATTATCGCGCTTTTTCATGCCATTTGTGATGCTAAAGTATTCTGCGCTGTTTGTGCGAAATTATTTTCGATTAATGAATCGTTTAGGCTGATTGCCTGGGGTGCTATGGTCCGTTTTGTCACGTTCCTTTATCCTTGATCCCAAGAATTATCTACATCATCGGGATCTACTTCTTCGAATTACTCTAGAGAATCCGCTAATGTCGCTAGGGTCAAAGCAAAATCTTTTGGTCTGTACTCGCCTTTCAGTCGCTTGCGTAACCTTTGCATTCGGTCCATTCTCGGTCCGTGTGGGTCGAGTTTAAGTTCTATTAGTGTTTGTTCTAATAATTTATTGTTAATTGTTGTGATAAAATCGTCAAGCTTATGCTTGGACATTGAATCGTGTTCCGACATTCTGCTTTGATCTTATTTGTCAATATACGAGAGAAAAAAAAAATTATGAAGTTTATCTGAATTTTCGCGATAGCTGATCTATTCGAAATTCAGATTAATGAAACACACTTCGCCTTATTTTCACTCAATCATTTTTAGTCTATTTTAATCAGACTGGACCGAGTTAAGCATTATTTTTATACTCTTTTCGGAACAACAACAAAAAAAACGTGTGCGTCACGGGACGCCCGACAGAAGTGATAACTTCATATGATATTTATAGAATCTATCAAATATAGAACTTGTTTAACGCATGATGGCAATAATAATTTTATAGTTATATTTTTTGTTAATCTAATAATTTATAAATGGATCAGGAATAAGTAAAACGTAATTTAATTTCCTTTTGAATGTAAAATATATATTTTATGTACAATATTTATCATTATTTAACAGTTTAAGTTGACTGGCTGATATTTACATTATCATTATCTAATCCTACAAAAGTAACAATTGGTTTATGATAACTGTAATAAGAAACAAAATTATGACACTCAATTTTATCTAAATATCTGGAAAATACCGCATCAATCGTAGTACCATGACTAGTAGTAGCTTGATCTGGATTACTAATCATCTTTAATTGTAATTTTGATTCAAGAAATGCTATTAAATCAACATTAAAATCTCCACTTAGAATAAATGGTAATTTATGGTTGTTTCGGCCAAGTAAAGTGGAACCTTCTGGTGTATATATTAAAAGTTGCGAATGAATAAATTGTATAATATTTGAAATGCTTTTGTTTGGAGATATATATAAAGTTGCAATAACAATTTCTTTTTTTTTCTTCGTTGATGCATCGTGCTATACATATATCACCAATTGCATTATCTGAAGATACGTTAAAACCTGCAACATTCTGAACTTCTAAAGTCATGTTTGGAGTTACAATATTGACATTATCATTAGCATGTTGATAAATTGCAACGCCTCCTGCTCTTACAGAGAGGGCATGTAGACGCGAGCGAGTGAGAGAGAGCGAGAGAGAGAGAGAGAGAACACGTGCCAGTAGAGAGAGAAGAAAGCGCGCGCAGAGTGGGGAGCTCTCCGCTGAGCAGCCGTATGCGTGCGAGAGAGGAAGCAAGAGACCGCAGGGTGGGGATGTCTCCGCTGAGTCGCCGTATACGTGCGAGAGAGAAGGCAAGAGACGGCAGGGTAGGGATAGCCAGACATAACGGCGCCGTAACGCATTCCAACCAATTCACTCCGTCCCATAAGAAGTTATCACTTCAAAAAAACTTATGAAAAAAAAAAGACTAATTCGTTTGGCAAGAATAACATATGTCTATTCTGCTCTACACGGTTCTATTAGAACGAGTCTCAGTTCATCTGAGATCAGTAATCATGCATACATTCACACATGTATATACAGATATAGGTCTCACGGCGTTTCGTGGAGAAAAATTTTCAGCATAATATTCGGATATTATATTATTTCAGCTTAATACATTGAAGCTGTGCGACGCTAAGCGCGTCGAGTTCGGCTACTCGGTGTCGAAACTCGGCGGCCTGTTTGTTTACGCACTCGGATTAGCCCGCTGGCTCCCCGGTGTCACTTGCCGCTTGTATTGTGTACTTGGAATGCTCGAGTCTAACTCGGCTTCTACAATATTCGACTTTTATGTCGTGAAGGAATAAATTTCTCTTTGTGGATTTATACATCCAGAACTTTCTAGCAAGTGTTTACACTAGCGCATTCTATTGGGGACTGCATTTAGTGCCTATTTCCCTGTGCTATACGCATTTAATATTATTATTATTTCTTTATTTCGGAATGATTTTAATCCTTACTTCCAAACATCTTAGCATTTATTTGCTTGATTTAAAAATTTTAATATTTTCCATTATAAGAGAAACTGATTTTATGTAAAAAAATGATTTTTGTAATATCTCTGTACGGATTTAATTTATTATTTTACCACTAAGTTGGGGCGCCATTTAGTGACGTGGCGGTTTCGCCGGTGCAGCTGAACAGCTAATTGCCCTGCCAAGCAAAGGGGGCAAGCACGCGAAACTACGGCGTCGACAAAAGAATCGTCTCTCAACGACGAAGGATCTGCCTCAGCAGCTCAGCTATCTCCGCTTGTGCGGACCGCGTAAAGTGGCGGGATCCTTTTCTGCTTGGCTACTGTAAGATGGTTGGAAAAAGGGGTTGGCATACGATTGATTCCATGTATCGTCTATTGGTCCAGCCAACAATACGTAGTATAAGGCGGTCTATCGCTTCTTTCCACTGGAGCCCCATTTTTTTGCCACTCAGCTAGGGTTTGTTCTTCCGAAGATTTTTAAACTTCTTTTTGAGCATTGTCACCACGCTGGCTTTCTGATACTTTTCGGCGGGCAGAAGCGATCTGCAGTGCACTTCTCCTATAAACTATTGACAGCTTTCGTGCATAGATCTTTACCAAGATAGTGTCCGCCCATATTGGAGCACCATATAACATAATTGATATAGTTTCACTGGCTAGGAGTAACCTTCGACCCTGCGTTGGTCAACCCACATTTAGCATTTGCTCCCGTTCTCGAGATACTGCTTAAACGTTAGTCTGGTGTCCATGATGATTTGTTTTTGTGCCGCTCTCTGTGTCATACAAAAGGGTTCTGTCTTTCAGGAAGTCAGACATAATCCTTCTTATATATGCGGGTACCTTTTTTCCGTAGTACCTCGTGTAGCTTGCCCTAGCTGACTGAGTAAAACGCATTTTTAACATCCAGTGTAACAATAGCACGGTACTTCATGGTTCCTCCTATCCATCTTTTCTCTTTTATTGCAGTTTTAACAGTGTTAACTATTAAGCTTACGGCGTCAAGAGTGTAGCGTTTTTTCCTGAAGCGGTATTGATATTCCGCTAGTCCACCTGGTTTTTTAATGACTTGGTCCATTATACGTCCATTATGCGCTCTAAAATCTTGCCCGAGGTGTCCAGCATGCAAAGTGGTCTGTATGAGGCAGCTACTCCAGGTGGCTTATCTCCTTTTGGTAGTAGAACCAGTCGTTGCTTTTTTCAGTTCTTAGAAAACGTCCCTTCTTCAAGACATGAATTGTACAGGCCCACAGATATCGGGGCGTGCCTGTATAGCTCCTTCCAATGCAATATTGGGTATGCTATCTATCCCTGGAGCCTTGTTGTTCCCAATTCTTTTGCATGCAGCCAGTAATTGCTCTGTGGTGATTGTTGAAATGATTTCGTCATTCTATCTGAGCTGGTGGTACCCGTATCACTGTAATCTGCGTGTCACCGTACGTCTTTCGCAGAGATCTTATTGTAGAGTCTTCTATGATGTTATTTCCGCTAATTTCCTCCTGTAGTGCTTCTAGTATCTCCTTTTTTGAGGTAAGCATGTCCAGATCTCTTATTTTAATGGTTTCTTCTTGTTGGAGTGCTTTTATTGTTACGCCATTCACTAGTACTGCTTTAACTACATTAACTGCTTCTTGAAAGTCCAAGGTTTTGACTTGTGCGTTTGAGCATGTGTGTATGTGTGTACGTATGTATGTATGTATATGTCACACCAGTTTTGTCTCCACCACAACTCTCGAACAGGTTGATATGATAAGCTAAAATTTAGCATGTAATTCGACTATACTCTTACCTATTACTCATTAAATTTTGGAGACGATTGACTGGCTTATTTTTAATTTATTGATATGTCTGACTTATAAAAAACCGCTGCCAATTTTTTAGCACATAGCTTCCTTTAACATTATGTATTGCTTTAATATCAGAATTGTTTTTACTTCATACATAATTCTTTTAAGTTTTTGAACTTTTTTGTTTGATAGATAAAATTATATGGAATCAATTACATACAGGGTGACCCAATTTAAACAAGTACCGGTGATAACTAGTTAGGGACAGCCTTAATCAAAAAAAGGTGAAGATAAAAGTTGTAGGATATCAAGAGGGAAGTCTGATGTTGGTTACAGTACTGAAGGTCATCTCAATGTCACGCAGCCCGTTTGAAACCCAGTCAGCGTACCTCCTCTGGCGAGGTCCTAATCGAAAAAATAGTAGAGACAAAAGTTGTAGGAAATTAAGTGGAAAGTTTAATAATGGAAATTAAATAAGAATTACTAGAAAATGTTTTTAAAAATCAATCAAGTTAATATAATTGAATGGAAGCTAAAACTTTGACTTGTTTGATTTTTATAAATGTTCTGGTCATTCAAAATAAATTTCCTTCATTCATACCAAAACTAATGGTTTCAAAAGTATGTTAAATAAATTTCAGCCCGTTTCGTCGAGCCATTGTCCAAGAATATTGATGTGAATCGGTCCAACTAAGTCTTTGTCGTAGGTCCTGGAAATCAAGTTTTAAAATGATGCCGAAACGCAGGAAACAGTACGCTAGATGTTAAACATTTTTTGATTTTAAGTTGACTATCTTGTCTAAAACGCAAAATTTCTCGCGGTTTCTAAGGTGGCCGATAACAGTCAGGCAGTGCGCAGCGTACTTCTTTGTGCAAAAATGTTCAAATCAGTTATGTTTACTGTCCAGGTACATGCGGTTAACAATAACGTGATTTAGGTGCGTTACGTAGCTTTCATTGTGTAAGTATAAAAACTGATTTTAGATATTACAAGCTATAGAGCGTATCGGTGACCTCATTATGCACCTGGATATTATTACATATAAAAATTCTAGTATGCACTACCTGAACCTTATCATGTATTTTATTTTTAGAACAAATGTAAGGTACTTCAATAAGTTTGCTCAAAAAGACATGAAATCTCTAAAAAAAAAAAAAAAACTTAACCAAAGTAAAAAGGTTAGGTGCATTTGATGTTTTGCGTATTATCATGCGTGTCAATAACTTTGTTTACAGTGAAATTACAGATTGAAAAACAACTGATGTCAATTAAAAAAAGTCAAGTTTACAATCATGTTAGTTTATTCATAATACAGCAAACAAAAAATCATTATATACAATTAAGGCCTGAGTCGATTAATTGATAATTTGAACTTAAGTTATATATTGATCAATCACAAACAACTCTCAAGATACTTACTCCGTAATTTGCCATGCCTCTTATATTTTTTAAAGGTGATTTTTCCGAAATAAGGTATATCTTCTAAATGAAATATTAAGTCCCACAAAAAATTTGAAGATTGCTTATGAGTTAAACTGTGTACCACAAAAATTTTAATTTATTTGACTACGTAGTTTTTTAGTAACAATTCGAAAGCTGAAAATTGAGTTTTCTATGTCCAAAGTTTACCAGAATATAAAGACTTGTAATTATCTATGACTTTGGGAAAAGGTATATTTTTTATGTATCTCGGCTAAGTTCTTTGCGTAGCTTTCAAAACCCTATGGTTTTTAAGATATCGATGATTTGATTTTTTTTTTAATTTTCTCGATCCCTTACATATTTCCAAAAGTAAACAGTCCAACTCTTTTTAAAAAAATGTAATGGTTAACTATTTTACAAACTAATTGCTGTTGAAATTTCAAATGATTTTGTTGATTAGTTCCTGAGTTATGAGCCATCCTCCAAGTCTAATCTTGCTTTCTCCCAGAAGAAGCAAGAAAGGAAAAGTAACCTTATTCGGTCCACGCTTGATTCAGTCCTTTTATACCTATCTTTTTGGCCACCCCACCCTTGCAACTGATACCCCTTCCATATAACTGACACCCCTCCCACTACACGTTCCATATCTTACTGCTGAATGTTTTCTGTTGTATATTTTAAACTGATGAATGTGAAGATTTACTCTATTTCAATATTGAATAAATTTTATTATTTTTGCTGAACTTTTATTTTATCATTTTTTCAATAGTACGTACTAATAAAAAAAGGAAATAAATCATTCAAAAATATTAATACGTTTATCTAACATATTCTAGATTTTATACAAAAACGTTCTAAATGAATTTTACTATAAATTTTAAATAAATAAAAATGCGTGCGCTAAACTGAATTATACCTTACACTCATACAAAAATAGTATGTGCAACTCGTGTGACGTTGGCACAATATACTATTATACTATTACATTTAAAACAATGACAAGATGCGAAATAGGAGGGATATAAGTGCCGAAGACTTCAGGCAGCATTTTAGGGCATCGATTGTTATGATGTAAGAATGTCACATTCCACTTTTGAACCGGTTTCTTTCATTAGAATTTAAGTTTTAAATGAATTTAAATTACATAAAAATTAGTAAATATTGTGAAAAATCAAGGTTTTGATCAAATATGATACATTTTATACTTTTAAATTTAGTATGACTGCAGAGGTTTTGATTTTAATATTTAGAAAATGTTTGCTAATAGAAATACGTAATTTCTTTTTTTTTGCTTATCATCCCACCTTTTTGTTTATAATAAAACATGTTCTACTTATTAAAAGTAAAGTCTCTACATTCATACCTGAACTACAAGTGTACAAAGTATTCTCTTATAATTTTAGCTTAAAAAAACACTTATTCATTTGAAATCTTACGGACAGTATACGAATTCCCAAAACATTGTACCGAGCCTTATAATGGGTAACACGCTCCATAGCTTTTGGTGTCTAGAATCAGTTTTTACACTTAGACAATGAAAGCTACGGAGTGCACTACGTCGATCTCATCATTGTCGACCGTATGTACCTGGACAGTAAAAATAACGGATTTGAACATTTTTGCACAAAGAAGTAAGCTGCGTACTGCCTGACTTTGTTATCGGTCACCCTAGACCGCATTCATGGCCGATATTGGCACGAGAATATAAAAATCTACAGCGCGCAATATATTTCGACAGCCTCGTAATCGAAGACTCTTAGCACCTAGACACCAAGCGTGAACAGCCAACGCTTTTGGGCTAGAAAGCCAACTTCACGATCCTACCACACTGGAGAAAAAAGTAGAGATACTGTTTTGAGCATTCCTGATATATCAACTCGTTTAGTATGAAACGAAACGTCTTTTTTACAAATATTTTTGTTAGAAATAATAGTTTAGCTCAGAAAATATACTGATAAGCCAAAAAAGTCACGAACAGTAACGATAAGCATTTTTTGTTTGTATCTTCAAAAATCGAAATACCGATATAGAAGTAAATTGTGTCACAGGCGCTGCGGATTTGTCTGCTTTTTAAACTCGCCTTCGTGACGCTACCGCGCCACTTGATCACAAATATAAATTTTAGATTTTAAAATTAGTTTGACACAGTGACAAAAAATACAGTTTTATTATCAGCCATAATAAAATAACCTTTTTACTGAGACGGCGGCCCCATCTGGTAGGTAAGAGAGCAGCAACAGATAACTTGCCGATATCGGCAAGTTACCGACCATGTAGCGCTAGCGTTAACTATATAATAATCTACCTGAGCGCAGGTCGATGGCCTGCGTGTATAAAGCATTGAAGAGAGATAGCCTCGGAAATATAAAGAGCTTCGCTGCGCTGACGGAGTCATTCACTCTCTGATACATGAATCAGGCCAGATAGCATGAACTGTTGAACTCATCTACCGACCTATTGTCCGGATACTTAGTATGCAACGAGCATAGTGCTCTCGAAAGGTTATCCGGGGGATTACCCTCTCTCCAAATAGAATATCCGTTTGCGATCTTCTGTATATTAGGCACACGCGCGCGCACACACACACACGCAGACACACACACACATACACACACACACATATATATATATATATATCTTTCCAAAGTGATGTCTTTATAGCCTTATTTCATCCACTTCCCACCCCTTCGTCTTACTCTTTCAGGGACAGGGCTGTTGATTCTTGCCTTGACTGAGCCGGTAACACACAGATGTAGACGTGAGATTGTGGTTCCTTAATTGCGTAGACCATAGATCATCACTAATAGAGTCGGATGATCCTTGGTGATTTATTACATTCGTCGGATGTGCTTACATCTTTCTTAACAACTACTCGGGTCTAGAACTTATACGCGGTTCGCGACTAACACTAAGCGGACCGTTTTATTACATTTTTATGAAAAAAACATGGAATGCTTTTTTTTGTGTACAGGTAAGAAAAGCCGTACCAAGCACAATAAAACTTAGTTCCGCAGGATTTGGCAAGTATTATTTATAGTATGATTTCAACTATAATTATTGACTTAAATGTTGCTATTCTCTAAAAATGGTTTTCACTAATTTCAGATTACTGTCCATAGGATTCTAAGTGAACAAGTGGTCTTTTAGGCTGACATTTTAGAAAGATACTTTGTACACCTGTAGTTAAATTTGAATGAGTAAAACATGATTTAACAACGAAAATGTGGCATTATAAGCAAAAATCTAAAAAAATTCATATTAGGGAGGATACTTTGTACATTTTTTTAAATACAAAAAATTTTACCTGTAATCTGGCAAAAAGGATGTCTAGTTTTCACAGAAATCATATATTTTATCGCTTTTTAAAAATGAGAAGTTAAGCAAACAAAAATTTATTTAAATAAATAAAAAGCATTACCAGCTGATAAAAATACTCCTCCACTTGGTAGAAAAATGACGCTTTCAATAGGTGCATCATGATTAACACTCAATACTTTTTTATTAGTCCTTGTATCATACATATTGACAATTTTATCATAACCTCCTGATATATAAATATCAGAGGATATAGGACTAACACTACCCGCTCGTACATAATCATTATGTTCTTTAAAACAAACCACTTGTTTTTCGCTGGGTATGTCCAAAAGTGATGTTGTTTTATCATCTGAAAACGAAATTATGTGTGTCCCATCAGTAGTAAAAAACGTTCTGTGGACCGGTGCACTATGAACATTGAATATTCTTAAAGGGCTTTTTGTAGCCACGTCAAATAATTTTACATTATGCTCCTTTCCACCCGCACAAATTAATCTTCCATCTTTACGAAATGTACCACCATAAGCATGCTCCTTAAATTTATTCAGATTTTTAGTTACTAACTTAGTTATAGGGTTATAGATTTGAATTCGACAAGAGCATGTTACAGCAAAATGATATGGTTCTATAGGAGAAAAATCAATATAGTCGATCGGTCCAAATTCTTTTACCACGACTGAAGCCTGAAACATAAAATTTGATATTTTAATAAAATTGATGAGAAACAAAAAATGAATAAAAACTTGATAAATAAATAACTACATGAATAAATATACATAAATATCTCTGTCAGTAAAAATAAAAACCGCACATACGAGTGCGTATTCATGCCGATACCCCGTATGTGGCGCGTCCCCTGGGTTGTGGATAGGGGAACGCTTATCAGCGCATCGAGGTCTCCTCAACCGACCGAAGGGTAGAGCAGAAATAAAATATGCTCTGCGGACCAAACAGGCTAGGGGAAGAAACCCCACAGATAAATAAAACATGGATAGTGAGTTAATAACACTACTACCCCAAGCGGGTCAAGCCACAGTGCCCAGTCCCGCCGTAGAGTTTAGGGGGGAGAGGGGGCAAACTCACTTATAAGCCGTAGAGGTTTATCACCTGACCCCTGCTGCATGTAGAGACGCAGGTGATATGGAAATGGAGGTTGATGCAGACAGGGATAAGATAGCTGTATGCATAACGAAAAGGAATGCGCACTTGGATCGCCTTGGCAGCAGAATCGATGAACTGATTATGTCAGGGACAGGCACAATGTGCACAAGCAAATTAAAGATCTTGCCTGAATCATAAGAGCGAGCTATAAGAATCCTGTATGGCAGAAGATAACTTACAGCAATGCCAGCGCCCGGGAACTTAGAGGAGGGAAACCCAGACAACCTCGAGTCTCGGATCTCGGAAGGCGGATACAACAAAGGAAGCCCCAACTACTCCACATGATAGAATGGAGAAAATAAAGGAGCGAAAAATCAACCTAAAAAGGCAGCGTGGCAGGAAGTCATCACAAGAAAGTCAAAGAAAAAGAAGAAAAAGGCAGGCAAAGAGGAGAAAAGTGTCACTAGCGTTACAAACCAGAATAGGACCAGCAAGGATGGACCGAAGCGGGTAAGACCTCCCAGACCGGATACTTTAATCATCAAGGCTACAGAAGGAAAGAGCTATGCAGACATTTTGTCAAAAATGAAAGCGGCTCCGTCACTTAACACGATGAGGAATAGCGTAAATAAAATACCCAGAACAGTTGCAGGAGATCTTCTGATAGAGCTTAAACGCGCAAGAGAAGTCAAAACCACGGACTTCCAAGAAGCAGTTAAAGCGGTACTAGTGGAAGGCGCCACAATAAAAGCACTCCAGCAAGAAGAAACCATTGAAGTAAGAGATCTGGACATGCTTACCTCAAAAAAATAGAACTTGATATTTATCTCTTACAAAAATTAACTTAATTATCCACTAACTTTGAAAAATTATGATGTATGATTTATGTTCTAATTATTTGCAAGAATATTTTTTCCTATTTTCTTCATAGAAAGTGGGATCCACCCCGTTGACCCAAAAGTACGAAGGAAAAAACTGCGCAATCATTGAAGATATTGATGTTTTAGATGAGGGCGAGTCTTATGATACAATCGAAGATATATTGCAGACAATTACCGAGAACGATAATAGAAATATTGAAAACGAGGAATGTCCCTCAGAAGTATCGTCGTGCAATGTAGACGTTATAGCAGTTGCGCTCATAGAAGGAGACGAGCGTTCGAGTGACGAGAATGTTACCTCCGCCCCCTAGCAAACAATCAAAAAAATAATAACTCTAAACGTTTGTAAATCAATAAATTTATTAATTTTAGAAATAGCTAAATTTACTTGTCTTAAACTTTTTACGAATTTCCTGTAACTTTATCATCAGTTACTTACTATTGAAACTGCAAAAGCCATTCCAAAATTGAAAAATATGTTTACTTGTAAAGTAATTCACTCTATGAATGATGAACAAGTAACAAAAAATGATAAATGAAATTAAAAACGCAAGTTTCCGACGTTTTTATTGCAACTACAAAATTTTAATTGGCATAAAGTTGAGAAAAAAATAAGCAGGTTTGAAAAAAATTTATTGTTGTACGATCTTTTGTTGCCGTCGAAACCAGTTTGCGATTATGGTTCACGAAATCTCTGCACCGAGCCAGCCTAGCTACCACCACTAGAGCGTCGCGCGCGAAATTTCTCCTTGATGGATTGCTTGTTTGAGATGAACTCAGCCACGTACAACATTCGGAGAAAATTCCAGTATTTAAGTATTACTTTATCTATTACTGTGTCAAATTTCAAGTAACTTGTCCGAATAGTTTCAACATAATTGTTCAATAACTGAAAATTTAGGATCTCAGGTTTTATTGGCCCGATTTTAATAATTTTTGTAAATTCATGTTTGTTTTTTCACATATATTACATTGCAATTTGTCGTCATTCTCAAACTAGCAACGGGCATTTATTGATAAAAATGTTAAATATCAATTTAAAAAAAATCCGTTTTAGAATTTAATAAGTACATCATGAGCTACCGATTTCAATTGGTTTCATTAATTTTTATAAAACGGAGCAAAATTCGCAGCTAGTCAAAATTTATGGACTGTTACGAGTGAAAAGTGATGGACCCCGGGCTTGAACGGAGATCCGCTGGCTTGCAAGGCAGACAATCTGTCGTCGTTTGCACTCTTCTACTCGTTTTCTTATAGTAATTCGAAACCCGTGACGTGTGTACACAC
>QLSS01000125.1:322454-344944 GCA_024372645.1 Trichomalopsis sarcophagae
AATCAATAAAGTGAAATAAGATACAAGGCCTTATAACATTGAATAATAAATATTCTGTGTGGTTATTTTCCCGATCCTGCTATCCTTCACTCAGTAACTTATGCGCCCGTATATAAATTATTGATAGTTAAATCAGTCTCACTTTTATAAAATCCTTTAATTGTTTGTATAACTAATTTCGCATTTTGGTTCCTTATCTAATACTTTGCAATCTTGAATCAAGTAAATAATTAAAACTTTGAATTTATTTAATAAGTTTCAACAAATAATTATTGTAAGGCTTAGCTTAAACCTAAAAACAATTAAACTCGCAAAATATTTAACGCAGTATACAATTGAACTTCAACATTAATCATAAGAAAACAAATCAATTACCTATTAATCTATTATTTGTGTATTTTATAATATCTTATCTATCCATCTATTATCAATAAGGTATTTTAAAATACTATACTGTTTTAATCAAATTTTTGTTTTTAAGACGTTTTTTTTGCTATTTTGATTGACTAAATATACAATTTTATTGTTATCCACATCCATCAGTATGATTCTTTCAAAAGAATGAATACAATTATTAGTTGTTTTATCAGTTAAACTTACTTTTTTATCATCTACATATTATTTTTTGATTTTCAGCAGTTACTTTTTCTTTGTGTTGGCTTCTCAAGATCCTCAATATCAATTTTATGAAAATTTAATTTAAATTCAGCGAATTTTATTGCGTGATATTCTCTCTTAAAAAAGTGATGGGCTTTGTTGTGAAGCATTTAATTGAGAATCGGTCGCCTGGTACAAGAATTAAGGAACGCGAATCAGAAATACAGATTTTATTATATAACCAAACGCTTCAAATAGTTGGCGCTAAGCAGGCAGCAAAATTTAAATGTTAATTATGGCATGATAATGAGTGCGCGAAGCGCACTTAAATTTCCTAGTATTATAAAATTCTGAGAAAGTGCAAAAGTACACTAAAATATTTTATAATAAAAATCATCCGGAAAATAATCGCGAAAGCAAACGTAAGTTATTTAAAAATATGTTTATAAATTATTTTAAAAATATTTTTAATTTATGAGATAATACGATATACACGTTTTTATAAACAGTAGGAATGTGCGAGTTCCCGAAAACCCCGAGTCGAGTTGGGTCGAGTTTTTTTTTTGTCGAGTTCAAGTCGAGTTCCCATATTTTTTGAGTTACGGGAATTTGGTGGAACTGCTCAAGTTTTTCGATCGGAAACCCAAATTTTCGGTAACTAACACAACCCTAATAAACAGTGTCATAAAATATATATATTAAGTCGTTGCTCCGATGATTAAGTAATTTTCATTACTTTTATTTAATATTTTGTTAAACGTACACCCACAGTTAATTGAAACTTTGAATATTATAAAAGCGCGCCATAGTTAGTGATGTATAATTGACCGGGGTCAGTTAAAGTTACGTACACCACGACGATCTTTGTATACGTCATAATGCACCTAACCCTACCTGAGTGGCAATGTTTTGGCGCGCATTCGGCGGGATATACCTCACTGTGCCGAAGTGTGCCAAAGTGTGCCATAGTGTGCCAAAGTGTGCCATACCGTGCCATACTGTGACATACTGGCCATACTGTGTCAAAAAAGAGATGATTTTTGGGATATCAACTAGATACATAAGGCATTCATAAATCTGATTCTCACATCAAGGCAATTCGTGCACCTAAACCTTCTATACCTCAAGAATTAAAATTGTTTATTGGTAAAGCTACATACTACAATTTATTAATTCCTGACTTAGCTACAAAAGCTCGATCACTTCGGGACATGCTTCTTACATTATCTTTTCAAATTGTCGCCTACTGCTGATAAAGCATACGAAGAGCGTAAAAATATTCTCATTTCTCCTCAAGTTTTGATGCCATACGATCCATCCTTACCTCTTATACTCGCCACTGATGCAAGCAAAGTAGGGATCGGAGCTGTTTTATCATATGAACTTAGCAACAGAATCAAAAGGCCAATTGCTTATGCGAGCCGTACATTAACTGCTACTGAACAACGATATCCTCAAATCGAGAAGGAAGCTTTAGCTATTGCATAAGCTTGTCAAAAAATTTTTCAATTATTTATACGCTCGTCATTTTACGCTGTTTACAGATCACAAGTTATTAACACAGGTTTTTCACCCTGATAAATCACTTCCTATTCTTTGTATCAGTCAAATGGCTAATTATGCTAATTATTTAGCTCATTTCAACTACGATATTAAGTTCAAGCCAACTAAAGCTAATGCAAATGCAGATTATTGTTCACGTGTTCCACTTCGTTCAACGGTTGACGCTATTGAAAAAATTTCAGAACTTGATTCTTTTGACACACTTATTATCAATCAGACCAATCAGTTTCCTGTACGAGCAGAGCAGATTGCAAAGGAAACTCGTAAAGATTCTAACCTAGGTAAAATTATGCAACTACTCGAAGCTGGTCAAGATCTATCTCGTCATGGATACAAAGCGCCTGAGTCTTCTAATAGTCTATTTTCAAATTGCTTGATTTTTGAACATCGAGTTGTGATCCATCGTCTATACCATGTACCACCACCTCTGTAGTATTTGTATAAGCTTGCGAATGTTCTAGATACATTATATGATTGAACGTGTATATGTGTATGAGTGTATAGCGCTGCGATCACTACAGCTTAGTAGCTGTTATAGATTTCGAATGTAGTCAGTTGCTATTCGCACCTGACAGACACAGGTATCGCAAATAAAATGATTACTTGATATACATATACTGTGTGTGTAAGTGCCAAATATATCTTTCTTTTTACCTGCCATTATTTCCCTCAAGATAACAGCCTTCAATAATTTAAAACTTTGGGCGGTCAATCGTTGTATTTTAAAAAATGTTTTCCATAATGGTTTTGCAATATATCTATGCACAAAAAAACATGTAATTTTGCGTATGTCGATATTACATTATATTATATTGAAAAATATATATATATATATATATATCCAGCGCAATGTATAACAAGTAGAAGTAAAGGGGAAACCGTATAGTTAGTTTTATTTCTTTATTTCGTTTTTTAAGATTATTCCAAATTAATAAAATAAACCAAGTAATCCTTTTACAAATATTATGGCAATAATTTATAGATAGCTATGTAATATAAACTAGCCAGCTCAAAGTTATTCATTGTCATTATGCTGTAGAAGAGTTATGTGATTTGCGAGTTTTGGTATATTTTGATTCTGATAGTGAAAACATCACGAATCAGTATCAAGCTTAAGGAGGTTGCTCGGGTACGTCGGAAGTCAAAAGAGAGTTTTCGTAGACTCTCTGTTGCGTAGAGTAGTGAGCGGTTAGATTTGGCAACGTCGCTTCCCTACCATACCCAACAGCTGATCGCGTGCGCTCGGACTGCTCGGTCTGCTTGGTTTGTTTGTGTCTGCGAGTTTGTTTGTGTTAACAAAATGTGTGACAAGTCAGCGGGAAAGTTTTTTTGGAAAGGAAAACGGGTAACCGAGAAGATTCTCAATCTCAGGACACGACAAGCGGCTGCTGCAAAAAAAGTACGAAGTGTTTACGGCTGTAAACAGAACAGAAATTCGGAGCAATCTGACGCACAATCTAACCTCAATACTAAACAGACAGAACCTAACGTAGAAGGTCGAAGAATTGTGCACATTAAAACGCTTGGTAAACAAATGTTTTGCTATAAATGTAGTCAGACGCTATCTATATGCAATATAGTCGATGAAAAGCTAATCGGACTAGCTTGTATATGGACCATACAATGTGACCACTGTTCATCTACAACAAGAGTAGCTACTGACCAAAAACACAAAAAAAACGTAAAAACTAAGCAAGGAAAAGAGATGTTTCGGTATGATGTAAATGTCGCAGGAGCAATTGGTATGTTTTTAGCAAGAGATTAACGTATACAATAACAGCCGTAACAACTAATTGCGAATGCATTTATTTCAGGAACTGTCAATACCGGTTCAGGGTACACTCATCTTAATAAGATGCTGTCTTCGTTTGATATCCCAATATATCATAGCAATTCATATAAGCTGCACGAGAAAGAAGTCGGTATAGCAGCAGGGGAACTGGCTCGAGAAGAATGCATGAAAGCTACTCTTTTAGAACGAGAACTAACGATTAAAAATGTTCAAGAAATTCAGAAGCTTCTGTAAGTTCTTGACAGATCGGTGGTAAATTTCTATAAATATTTTTCAGGCGATCAACAATTATGTACATACTATAACTATGACACCCAACACTTATAATGAATTTCGAGTATGGCTAATTTTTTAAACAATCATGTTCTTAAGATTTATTTTTATCTATGTGCAGTTGTATTGATTAAGGAGAGTGATTTTTTTACGAAATATACGTACAATTTTTATACGACATATATGTACAACAAATTGATTTTTTAGTTATTACTCGTATAAATTCGTTCATGAATAAAATTTTGAATAAATATACAATTTCAAATGAAACTATTTGTGCAACTTTTTTTTTATTGACATCTTACTCTTTTTTTATAGGCCTGAGAACTTAAAGAATAATTTTATATTCCCGACTCTACATGACGTTGATCATGCTACGGTTACTAGCGTATCAGAAGATACTATTGTTCGAATAGCTGCAACATACGATATGGGATGGACAACGAGAGGAACTGGTCGCGAATATGACAGCTTGTCTGGAGCAGCTGCTATGATTGGATTCTTTTCAAAAAAAGTTCTATCGTACACATCGAAAAATCGAAAATGCCGTTTATGCGACTTAGGCCATGATTCTAAAGATCATGATTGCAGGCAAAATTTTGATGGTTCTGCAAAGGCGATGGAACCTGCAGCAGCTGCTGAGCTAGCGAACGAAAATCCAATTTTTGAAGCTTGTAAAGTCGAGCTTGGCATCATGATTGGAGATAATAATAGTAGCTCCATATTATCGATACGTGCAGACAGTGATCACGAAGTCATTAAACACTCGGATAAAAATCATACCAGTAAAGGCGTTACAAATGAATTGTACAAAATTAAAAAAGACCACAAGGAACTTAATTCTAATTCGATCAAATATCTGCAACGATGCTTCAACTACTGCGTGGCTCAGAATGCTGGTGATTCAGTGGAAATGGCTGCTGCGATAAAAAATATACCGTATCATTGTTATAATGACCATTCCAACTGCGGTAGTTGGTGTGGCTACCAGCACAACCCGGAAACTTATCAGCATTCGGAAGGAAGCAATAGGAAGTGGCTTCAAAGACGAAAAATTATTTGATGCACTGAAGTGCTTATTTAACTGTTTAGCCAGCAAAACTGATCGATTTGCAGCTGGAGTATCTTCTAATGTCAACGAAAGCTTAAATATAACGATATGTAGTAAAACTCCCAAAACAAGATTTTATGGAGGATCGGCATCGTATGACACTCGATTAGCAATCGCAATAAATAAAAAAAACCAAGGCGAAAAGTTTGCAGGTATTTTAGCTACGAAGCTTTCGCTAAGTACGGCAAATCATACTCACAAGTATTACGATGCCTTAGATACTAAAGCTAAAAAGAGATATATAAAATCAACAACCAAAAACTTCAAAAAAAACCGCCTGCTTTTGAAGAAAAAAAAAACTGAATTGCGAAATAAAAAAGAAATCATCGAAGGTCCGGAGACTTATCAGTCAGATATCGGTCTTTTAAATGCCGATGCTCCCCGGATTTTGAACATAGTTGATACCGGTAGCAATAAAAAAATCGTGTTTTTCGATTTAGAAACTGGGGGATTTTCGAAAACCGATGATATTTTGCAAATCGCTGCAAAATGTGGCGACAAATCTTTTTCTATTTATATTACACCAACTCAACGTATTAATGAGAAAGCGAGCGATGTTACTGGGTTACGTGTAGTGAAGGGAAAATTGCAATGCCACGGAAATGTTGTTTCCACCGTTAGTTTGTCCCAAGCATTACTAGAATTTTACAACTTTCTGTGTGATCTACAAGGGAGATGTATTTTAGTCGCGCATAACTGCAATTTCGATCGTCCCAGATTATTAGCCGCGATCGAAAAAAGCTTTCTTTTAAATCATTTTAAAGCTGTAGTGCAAGGATTTGTTGACACCTTACCCCTTATAAAAGCAATCACAAAGCTTATTAAAAAGGGAGTCAATAAGTTTGAAAATCTAGCGAATCTTTACAATATACCGACTATGAATGCGCACAATGCAATTAGTGAATGCATAATGCTCGAGCAAGTGATAGTTAAGCTCGGCATTTAATCCCAAAAAATATTAAAAAACATACTATCGTGGGAAAAAGCAATTGAAATAAAAAATTATACGAGCAATTTGCCAAATAATTTGAAAAACTTGGAACCTTTCAAGTCATGCACTTCACTTGGAACTCGTAAAAAAATAATTGCTGCCAATATTTCATATGAGACAAATCTAATTTTATTATTTGCATGTTCTCTGAGTTCTAATTATTTATAGATATACATATTTCTATTGCGCAATATAGTTTTAATTATTAAACAATCCAAAGACATCTAAAAATAATATATAAATTACATGCATTATAAATGCATTATATTTCACGAGTAGCATAAGTTGTTCATTAGATATTTAATAAATTATTGTTCCAGTTTTACTTCTGTTTTTTTTGCTAAGTAATTGTCAACTCAAATTATGTTCCATTTATTCAGGGTAGATGAACGCATTTCAAACAGCGCGCAATACGGCGGGGATTGCGACGTTGCCACTATCTCACGGAATGGAGGTTAAGGTTGTCGAAAACTAAAGTTTCACAAAGACAACTTATTATTTATCAATCTTATAGTTACCTAATCGATGTTTTTTAACCTGTCACGTATTCCTTAAGTATTAATTTACTACTTTTGAAAGTTTCCCCGGTTTCTGTTCGTCAATTGTTGTGTATTTCAAGTATGAAGACAGAAAAAAATTCGCCTGCCCATAAGATTCCATGTTAAATCGCGAAAAATTATTTCATTAATATCTCATTGGATAGGTATCCAAATCATCTAAAAATTTATGTAGTGACTTTTCTAATACTATTAAGCTTATACAAATTTTGTTATTAACATCTGTTCGTTAATTCTAAATCAGAGCAACCTCCTTAAAGTTTAATCGTGTATAAAGTGTGCAAAATTTCTTCGACGAATATTCCAAAAAGTTACAACTCATGTCTAATTTAATTTATTAAATACGTAGTTTTTAATTTTCTCGTAATATTTAATTTGCTACAAAGTACATTTAATTTTATCCCAAAGATTAAAGTTAACTTATTAATTATTATTACTCGAAGTAAAATAGTAGCTTATTTAAGAGTTTAAAGTTCGTATTATTAACTTATATTTATTTAAGGAAGTATTGATGAAGTATTAGTGAAAGCATTTATACTTATTTATCAAGTTCCATGTAGTTGTTATATTGGATTTATTTGCAAGCCATATTCATGTAAAAAAATATTTCGTTTCTTACATTAATAATCTATCAATTTTAATTTAGAGTTGAAAATTATGCAACGACTAAGTATTATAAAATACTAGGAAATTTAAGTGCGCTTCGCGCACTCCTTATTATGTCATAATTAACATTTAAATTTTGCTGCCTGCTTAGCGCCAATAGTTTGAAGCGTTTGTAGGTTATATAATAAAATACGTATTTCTGATGCGCGTTCCTTAATTCTTGTACCAGGCGACCGATTCTCAATTAAATGCTTCACAACAAAGCCCATCACTTTTTTTAAGAGAGGATCGTCCTAATGAGAAAAAAACTAACGAGTATTTTAAGAATATTAAGGGGAGGTGAGAGCTATAGCTTCGCAAATCCGCCACGGGGTATTTAGTATTTCAATTGCCAAAAAAAAAACTATAAGCCGTATTGACATTTTCTTTCGGTAGAATGAGTCACTTATCTCAAACCTATGGCGCTTTGCTCATTATATTGATAAAATTTCAAATTAAAAAAAGTTAATAAGTCAAATTCGTGTTTGAGGTTGGAGCTGTAATCGCATAAACACGTGCAAACACCCGCTCGTATTTCACAACTTTTACGAAAACCCAAAGTCCGATTGGTAATTTTTTTTTTCCGGTAGAATGATTCACTTAACCGAACACTATGGAGCCCTGGTCTTGGTTTTTCATTTAATTAACGTAGTAGCAGGTGATAAAATGTAAATTACGATATAATAATAAACTTTTAAAATTTTCAAAATACTTTTATCATAGTTTTTTTATTAACATCAAAGTATTTATGTTCATTATTTGCACAAAAACTAAACTCTTATTTTCTATATACAATTATTATGAGTTCAATACTATGCGCATAATGCGCATAAAATAATTTAATTTAAAATTTATCAAATAATATACAAATAATATAAATATAAATTTGCATACACATTTTAATAAATAATGTGTATATATTTCTAAAAATTGTTGTAAACATTTGTATGTGTTTAATTTTTCTATAAAATAAATTTTGTAGTAACTGAAAGCTTTTTTATGAACTCAAATACTATTTTTGTTATTGTAACTGTTGGCATCTTATGAATCGTATTTTTGTGACATACATCTTTATTTATCTTATTGAATTCTATAAATTAAATGTATAATTATTAAAGTGTATCATTATTAAAATCATATCATATTTTTAAAATCTATCATTATTAAAAATATATTATTAAATAAAATATATTATTATTACAGATGACGCAAAAACAAATGAAAATTGATGCTTCTGAAAAAAATGCTATTGTTGAATTATATCAAGAGTCTATTTCAAATATAGTTTCAAAGAAGATTCGTCCAATTTACGCCATGAACTGTGTAATAAAATGTTATCTTTGATTCTTTTTTTGATTGATATGTCCCACAACATAAGTACTCAAATGAATGAAAATTGTGGAGATTGTCCTGGAATCAATGACCCTTCTTATTATGTAGCTGGACATAATTCGTTCACAGATATACATTCTGAAGATACTAATTTCGACAGTGCTAATTTAATTCTCGGTGGCTTGCCAGATTCAATGAAATTATGGTTGATTATTGACAAAGACTCAATCAATTATCTAGCGACATACTATTTAAAAATAAACAACGGAAACAATATTTGAATTCTTTTCTTGATGGTTGTTCCATGCCCATTAATCATAAGAATGTTATTGTATCTCAGTCTTATTTGAAAAAAATAGTATCAATTTCGAGATATTATTACAGCGTCCAGATGATTTGGTCTACGTTGGATGTTTCGTTTTTTATCAAGGAATTATCATTGGATTTAATTATTCTGAAGCAGTCAATATAGGCAGTTCATTCTGGAATTTAACCAATCATTTATTTTATTCCTGTTTCCTAAATAATCACGCAATGTGCAGGTAGAGCCCTATCTATCTGTAAAAAAGGTTGAAATATATTTTTGTGATGTCGCGAATTGTGGTGAATATTTTGATAATGTAAAATCATTTAGTCTACACCAGTTGGAGCCCAAAGCCACAGTTTTTAAATGTGAATTTTGCGCTAAGCTTCTTTCTACGAAAGAGTCTTTGCGCAAACATGTTGACAGGATTCATAAAAGAAAGTCATTAATATGTTTAAACTATAATATTCTACAAACACCACAAAATATGTCGCAACACGTCAGCAAATGCTACAAACGAATTTGCGACAAATGGAAAAGAAATTTAATTCCAAAGGTTTCGGCCGTTACATTTTAAATTGTAAGGGAAAAATAAAGCATAATTAACATACTTAATGAAAAAATGTGTATGTTCCCTGATTATATCCTATACACAAAACTATTTACATACAAACAAGCCGAAACATACATACGCGCATCTGTTTTCTATATAACAATTTAGCATTTCAATCACAGTCAGTTATCTAACCTAACTACCCCTAACACTGGCTAGTTTATATTACATAGCTATCTATAAATTATCGCCATATTATTTGTAAAAGGATTACTTGGTTTATTTTATTAATTGTGCGTAAATTTTGGCTCCTTTTACTTTGTTGAAAATGTCACTAGGTTTTGGAATAGGACATTCATCTATTATTACTATATAAAATTAGGTTTGAGGTTACGAAGTGTATCGCTACCAATGAAACCATAGGGTGCACCAGAATCTAATTCCATATTTAATTTATGGCCTTCAATGAGCACTTGGAGTATTTTTTTACCACAAGAATCAATAACGTGGATTTCTTCGACTGCGTTGAAACATTTTAATGTATCTATTTGTTGTGCAGGCTCTTCAGAAGTTTGTATTTGAGAAGTAGAAAGCGAAGATGAAGATCTGGAAACTTTCGCTATTTGCCCACGTTTTTTGCACTTATGACACTCAGAAGTACGAAATGGACACTCACTGCGTTTGTGATGTTCTCCGCATTCATAACAAGCGTACTGACCTTGTTTTTCACTATGATCTTGCTTCCGAAAAGCACTGCGCGATGTTTGTGAAGTATTCCGTTTATGCTTGAAATGCGTAGTTGAATAAGATAGTGCATGCATCTTATTAGAAGTAGAGGTAACCTCATCCGCTGTTTGACGAGTTAATTCCAATGTATGTGCTGTTTCATAAGCATCCATGAATGTAGTAGGTTTCTGGACGATTATTTCGTCGCGCATATGACAATCAGTGAGACCAGGTAGAAGCTGCTCAATCAGCATCCTGTCGAGAAATGTGTCGTATTTGCAGAACATTGCTGCTTGCTTTAATCGTAGTGAGAAATTAGCAATGGATTCATTCTGTAGCTGTACAATTTGTCGGAACTTAACATTTTCTGCATTGGTTTTTCTCGACGTTGAAATGTGTAATTAAAACAGTGCGAATTTGTTGATACGTACGATTTTCTGGTGTATCAGGAGCAACAAGAATTTTTAGAGCATTATTAAGTTCTGCACCCATATATACTCGAGCGAAATAACCGTATTCTTCTTCCGAAATTTTACTCAGTTATAATGCCCACTCGAATCTCTTGAAATAATCGTCGACTGTTATTCCGTCGGACAAACGATATTCTTGATACTTGAACGGAAGAGCTTTGGGTTGAGTTTGAGAAGAAGATTCAGGCTGGTTTGTAACAGAAGTGGTAACTTGTGGAATAGCAATCCTCAGAGCATTCGCCAACGCCTTCGTCACTACAGCAATTAATGCAGTAGAAGGTTACTCTACTGACATGGTTATGCTGACTTGTAATGAAAATATACACTTTTCACTATTTCTCTCTGCGTGCTATTGTAGTAGAATATAGGAAATCATGAAATTGGCGTATTTTCGAAACCAATTCTGAGACCAAAATATTGTGTATGTATAGAGTAAACTTGAAGAAAATGTAAAGATGTTTACTCAAAGATAGGTTTATTTGGAATGACAGTTATTATTTACAATCAATAATATGAAGTTACATGAAAAGCAATAGAACTTAAAAAGAACGATCATTGAAATATATTACAGTAAAAGATAAGTGCATAAAGAAAATAAAAGAAATATAAGGACACGCATAGCAGAGTCAGAATTAGTAAGGCAAAGTCAAGAAAGTTTAAAACCGAAAAGAGGGTAAGACAAGAATGCAAACTCAGCCCAGCGCTCTTTAATATTGCTTTCGCAGATCTAGAACAGGAACTGAAAAAAGTACAAGAAGGAGGGCTGATAATAGTCAATAGAAAGGTATACTCGATAGGATTCGCAGATTAAGTTCTAATGGCGAATAACGAAGAAGGAATGAAGAAAATGCTGAAAAGGTTCGATAAATACATAAAAAAGAAAGGTCTAGAACTGAATGTAAAACAATCGAAAATAATGAGATGTAGAAAAGGGGGAGGCAGGAAGAAGAAAGTCACCTTCGAATGAAATGGAAAAGTAATAGAAGAAGTCAAAAGCTTTACATATCTGGGATACGAGCTGAAATGCAACAATAAGAAAGAGGAACAGACAAAGAGAGCAAAAGGGAAAGCAAATGCAGCGCTAGGGAAAGTATGGAGCATAGGAGAAAAGCTTTTCAAAGAAAACTGACATCTGCGAATGAAGCTCTTCGGCTGCTTAGTAAAATCGCTGATACTTTACGGAGCAGAAATCTGGGGGTGGAAAGAGTATAAAGAAATAATGAGGATTCAAGACAAGTGCATGAAATGGGTACTATAAGCGGACAAGAACACCCCAAAACATGTGCTAATGCTAGAAACAAGAAGAGAGGGAATAGCGGTTATGTCAGGGAAGAGAGCACTAATGTACGAGAAAAAACTAAGGGAAGCGGAATAGGGAACACTTCTAAAATAGTGCTGGAAAGAACTACAGAAGGAAGCAAGGGGACAACAGAGAGTAAGGAAAGAGGCTAACTATACAAGACAAATTCTAGAAGACAGAGGTATATCACTCAAGTAATACATGGATATGATGGAGTTGTGACTGACCTGGATGGATATAGAACAGACCAGCAGGAACATAGAAAGACAAAAATGGAATGAAAAGATGGGAAACTCGGACTACACAAAAGAGCTAAAAGAAATAATAGATAGATACAGAGAAAAACCGGAGTATGTAAATAGAGGAGGAAAGAAGAGAAACAAGGAACTGGAGATACAAGCAAGGTTTAGATTGGGAAACGAAGCGAGAGCGAACAAATATTGAACGGAAGAAGAAAACAGAAAATGCAGAATATGCAAAGAAAAAATGGAAACAGCTAAAGACACAATGAAAGGATGCGAAAACACAAAATCGGAAGGAAGCGGGCAAAAGAAAATTAATGGGACAGAAAAATTTAGGCAAACTACTACAGATAAGATGGAAAAGAAAAATGATAGAACTGGATACGGGAGAAAAAGGAAACGGAACACGGAGAGCGGAAAAAGCGAGTCGCCCACAATCTTTTTAAGAACACCTAAAGCGGGAAGAGGGCAACAAGAGGTAGAAAGAAAATAAACAGGCTAGAAAAGCCGTCAAGACCATAGAAAAGTAATCAAAGGAAAGCAGGAAAAGAAAAGGAGTATGACTGAAGGGAAGAAGCTGGAAGAAAGATTGGAATGGGTGCTAGAAAGAATTCGAAAATTAGAGATAGTGATGATAGAAAAAGAAAGGGAGGAAAAAAGAGTAAAAGAGATATAGTGAAAAGAGTTCAAGATCAAGTACGAAGAGATTAGAGGGATGAAAAAAATAGAGAGGCTGGGAAACAAGCCGACAGAAGTGGAGGCACAAGAAGGAGGGAAAAAGCAAGCAACAGCTGAGGAAGGAGAAGAAGAATAAAAAATAGATAGAAAAGAAAGAAAGAGACACGAAAAGTCACTCGTTATTAGAAAAGGACTATAATGGCGGCAAATAAAAGTCAAAGATTAGTTAAGAAAAAAAATGGAGAGGAAGATTTAGATTTAATTTTTTAGATTTAATTGTTTTTATTGCTGTACATTGTGTTGTACATATACAATTATATAGTATATTATAAAAAGAGTAAGAAAATTTTGTGTAATGGTGTTTTGTGTAAGGGGGCTAGTGAGTGTGAAGAGTGTGAAATGGGATGAAGTGAAATGAGATAAGAGTGAATGTGTGTATGTTTGAGTGATGTTTATGTATTTTCAAGATTAAAGAAATAATTTTTAGCTGCTATTTTAATGTGTGATATGGATAGTGTGTTGCGAAGTTGCGATGGAAGGCTATTCTAGAGGTAGGAGGCGCTGATAAAAAATGAATTCTTCAGCGTCTCCATCTTGAAGGTCGGGATGACCAGTGGAGTCACCTCACCCCTCACAGGCCTGAGCGCGATGTGGAAATCAAAGTAGGCTAATAGATAAGTAGGTATTGAGGTGTTGAAAATTTTTCTTAGAAAACAGGCCATGAAGTATTTCCTACGTCCGGCGGTTATAAGCCATTGCAGCTCACGCCTGTAAGGCGAGATGTGCTCGTCCCTCCTTACACCATAGATATAACAGATCCCCGTATTGACAAGCCTCTGCAGTTTTAAGTCAAGTTCCTGGGTCAGGTCTGTTGACCTGGGCTCCCCCTATATTTATATAGGTGTTAGCAGTAGAAGGTAGAGCGTTTATATAGTAGGGGGAACCCAGGACGATAGCCTTCGTTTTAGTTACATTCAGTTTAAGACCATTCAGCGCAACCCAGCACATTATCCTCTCGGCGTTAGCACTCATCCTGACAGAACAGGAGTCGAGCTCCTCAAGGTGGCATTGGCTGTAGATCTGCAGGTCATCCGCGTAGATTAAATGGGACACATCTGAATCTAGGCAAAAACCAATACCATTGATGTACAACGAGAACAAAAAGGGACCTAAAAATGACCCCTGTAGGACACCGGTGTTTAGTGATAGAAAGGTAGAGATCTCATTGTTGTCGCCAATGACGGCCTGTTCTCTTCCCGAGAGGTAAGATGCAAGCCAGCGGATGACCTGCTTCGAGGCTAGCTTTCCGAGTAGCCTGACGTAACACACCGTATCAAACGCCTTGCTAAAATCAAATAGAAATAGAAGATTGACCTTCTTCCTGGAAGGTTAGTGGACAGAAAAGGTCGACGAAAATATGTTAAAGATAACATAGACTTCAAAGAGAAAAGAGGGAGAAAGGAATTATGGAAATGGAGATGGGTAGCCGGAGAAGAAAATTTTTATATATTGGACGAGTGGTTAAGCATCAAAGAAAGAGAAAATAGATTCCACCTGGTTAAGACTGCAAGAGAATTAGAAGAGAAAAATATAGAAAAGGGAAAGAAAATTAAAGTTAAACTAGAAAATAATTGGATAAAGATTGGAGAAGAAAGGTACAAATGGAACAGGAAGGAAGAAGATCTAAAGAAAATTTCTGAAAAGGAAGCGGACGAGGAATCTGTAATAGAAAGCTGGAAGGAGGCAATGCTTTGCGAGATAAGAATACGGGAGGAGAGGACCAAGCAAGAAAAGGAGAAGGAGGAAAAGAAAAAACAGGAGCTAGAAAGAGAGGAAAAAGAAATGAAGGAAAGTGTACAAAAAAAGTTGGAAAGCACACAGAAGGAAAGAAAGGAGGAAAGTAGCAAAGAGAAAGAGGAAAGCGAATGCCAGTAAAAGAGGAAAGATAAAGAAGTAAAGATAGAATAGAGAGAGGAGGGAAAAAGAAGAAAAGAAATAGGAAACACCAGAGAAAGGAAGAGTGAAGAAAGGACGAAAGAAGAGAATAATACTACACGAACAGAAACACTGACTACTTGCTGAAAAGCGCGAAAATCTCCTAGAACGTCGCGACAACCATCCGATATAGAACGCTTCCGCCGCGATTATAACAATGGTTATCTGTATTGCGGAGCCGCGGTTAATACTCGTCGAGAAAGTAACGCTGCGACCGCTCGATTAGCGACGACGCCACACCAAGGCTTTATGGGGAAATCGGGTTGCCGGATAGTATCAACGGCGTCTCGACCTAGTATCACTCTAAATGCTGGATCGTTTGATCGACAGTAGCTCGATGTTACCTTTTAGAGAAGCTGGATCGCTTAGCGATCAACAGCGGCGCTACGCAATACCCGAGAACATTGCTGGATCGTTATCGATTCAACGGTATACACCGGCTCAAACATCCTTCCGCGGCGCGTTCTCTCTCTCTCTCTCTCTCTCTCTCTCTCTCTCTCTCTCTCTCTCTTTCTATCAAATATACAGCCAATGCCACCTAGAGGAGCTTGATTCTCTTTCCGTTAAGATGAGCGCTAACGCCGATACGATTATGGGCTGTGCTGCGAAAAATCACCTCAAACTTAACATTCTCAAAACTAAAGCGATCATCCTGGGTTTCCCTTACTATATCAACGATTTGCCATCTGTAGCCAATACCTAAATCAATATAGGGGGAGCCCGGGTCGATTATGACTCATCAGTGCGCAATCAGGGTGTAGTGCTCGAATCCAAACTAACGTGGAAAGAGCACGTTACTCAATTGTGTAAGCGTGCACACTCTCTTATGTACGGGCTATATTTTTTTAGGAAAAGTACAAACCTCAGATTGCGCAAACATCTCTTGCAAGCTCTTCTTTTTCCTATCATCGACTACTGCTCATTGGTATACTGTGACCTTACGCAAGAACTTGACACCTAACTACAGAGGCTTGTGAATACTAGAATACGTTACATCTATGGCTTAAGAAGGGACGAGCACATCATCCCCTACAGACGCGAGTTGCAATGGCTCACCACCGCCGGACGTAGGAAGTACTTTAAGGCCTGCTTTCTTAGAAAGCTTTTCAATACAGCAGTGCCGTCCTATATAATTGCTTACTTTGACTTCCACGTCGCACTCCGACCTGTGAGGGGTGAGGTGACACTACTGGGCATCACCATCTCATATCACTCCACTACTCTGTATCATATCATTCATCTCACATCTCAATTCATCCTCTCATAAATCATAAATCATCTCGCTCCACGATTCACTCTGCATACTTACTTATTAATTACTTACTACAGTATTTTTATTGACAGAAAAATTCTGAAATTCTTATTTTAATTTTTATACAACATAATGTACATATAATAAATAAACTATTTAATCTAATCTAACCTCTGCGGCTCTCGCTCCCTCTCCCGCTCGGCCCGCCGAGCTACCGCGGTGTTGTAAGCTGCACGGCGACGATGCGCACTCGTCACTTTGCCTCGTGCCGTGTGCTGCGTTCATCTCAAACTTGCTTCTCGTTATCGCGACGCGACTCCTGGTGTGTACAGGAGCAGGTGCGTGACGGCTGTGTCGGTACAGCGGCATCCGACAACAGCAACCTGACAGACCGCGGCGGCGCTATCGTACCGGCATAGTCGCCTGCTAACCCTGCAGGGGAGCCACCGTTGCTCCATGTGGTTGACAGGTGAGGTTATATACCTCGGCGCGATAACAATTAATGTTATTGTTCCTCTGCTTGATAAATTGCAGCAGGGAACAATATTGATCGCACATATTTTTAGTGTATCGTGTACACGTGCAGCCGAATAAGCTACACGTCGCAATATATAAAAAAGATGTGCTGATGATTTCAACAAAGAGTAATCATGATTGTACACTTCAGGATACAACGAAAAAAACCAGAGATAGGTTGCATGCAAGAAAGCCACTATGTGTTCAAGACTACAATATAGCTAAGAAAGGTTTAGATTTGTCTGATCAATTTCCAGGCTACTATACTTGTTTTCGCAAGGGAGTTAATACAGTACCGTAAAGTAGCATTTGAATTTATAACTGTCACTGCAATAGTAACCCTACTGAAAAAAGCAGATGACAATCAGCTGATTATTAGCTGATAATCTGCTGATAATCTGCTAATAATAGTGTCAGAACGTCAGCTGATAATCAGGTGATAATCATCAAACATTTTTTAACGTTCAGTATATTTTTCGAAGTTGTTTTAAATTAATAAAATTTATAAAATTTACATAATGAGAGCAGTTTTTCCATCCAGATCATAACACCAAAACACTGGCTGTGATCTACAAAATTTTTATTTTTTAATAATTTGATTTTAACAAAAAATTTTGTAAATATTAATTAATAAGAGTTTGAGCTGATATCACCTGATAACCTGATACCTGTATTATGATAAAATATAAAGTAATAACCATTATGGGACTGATAAGTAACAAAATTAAAAATATTCATGTAACTTATTTGCTAATAGTCACTCTGCATGCGATAATAGGATGGTAATAAGTTGATGGTTGTTATTTAAGGTATTTTACTCTTTTCTAATGATCATTACTTATAACTTTAATTTAATTAATCATATTACTAATTAAAAAAATTAATTTCTTAAGATTTTTGATGTTTTAAAAGGTGATGCATAACCTACATGTCCTCGAGATAGAGACAGCTCGTCTAGACTTGCCAAAACTACTAGTGGCCACTCGCTGTTTTTACTGAAAAGTTGCGACTATATATATATATAAGCAATATCAGTCATATGATAATTTCATTGATTTTATTTCCAGATCTCTTGTAATTATTATATTACAAGAGATCTGGAAATAAAATGACTAGTTGATACTACTCTCATTGCAGATAAATGCATCGCATCTACTTTTATGAAAAGTCGTTATCAATAGTAATACTTACAGCTATACCAGATTTAAAAAGATTTACACAATTTCAAAGAAACAGGAGTAAAAATCTTTGGCTCCAGCAAAATTTTTTTTCTTCCGTCGGTCGAAAAATGATGACTTTAGCCAATTTTAGGTAAAAAAACGCGAAAATGTGTGGTGAAAAAACCCTTTCGTATCAAAAATACCCAAAAAAAAATTAACGCAATTTTTTTCAATTACAAAGAAAGATTTTTACTCGTGACTGTACTATAATAAAGTAGCATTTTATTCGCTCATATTTTTTAGTACATTGTGAAACAAGGGGATAAAATAAGCTATTTCTAGCGAGTAGGGTGAGGTATTCAGCATGAGTCGGAGTCGAAGCGCCGAAGGTACATGAGACCAAGGTGACACTTACACCACTTGTATCGTAATGTACCAAGGGGCCAAAAGTATAGTATATTACGTACCTAGTACCACATATTACGTGTAAATCGCCTTCGGCTTGGGTGACAAATACGAGATATGGGCTGTCCAATTTTCCTCACGTGGCGCGTATACTATTTTTTGTAACACATGCACGATTTTCGCATTTTTTTGACCTAAAATTAGGGACAAAAGTAGTTGTTTTTCGACCGGCGGGCGATAAAATGCAGCAGCGGGCGCAAAAGTACTTTTGCGCCCGCTACTCACTTCATTGGCGGATTTTCTAAGTTCGCATAAAATTCAAAAAATACAAAAATACGTGCATGCGTCACAAAAAATATGGTGTGTACCAAGGGCTAAGTGGGTTTTTTGACCTCGTGTGGTTGCAGTACTTGGTCTAAAAAAACCCACTTTACGCCCTTGGTACACAATATACTATTTCCTTACACCAGTACGGAAAATACACATTTCTCTCCAGGCGCCAGGTAGGGAAATTGCACTTTCAGTGCAGGTGTGAGGAAATATACTATATGCCACACGGGACGAAAGCAGCTTTTTCCCGCTGGTGAGTTTACTGCCTGAGCGAGAAGATTTTTCCCGAGAGTGCGTTTACTATCTGAGCGAAGCGAGAGCAATAAACCCACCAACGAAAAAAATCCGCTAATTTCGCCCCTTATTGCATATTTTACTATTCTCCCCGTGTTACACACCGTATTTTGTTCAACGAAGGCATGAAGGACCTTTTTCATGTATGTAAGTTGTGTAGGTAATCGCGAATTTCGAGCCGTGCACAACGTAGTTATAAATTTGTGAGTCTGAAAGAGGGATCAACAGCGGGGAAAAATGAAACATATATTAACCTAGCAGACCATGGTCACGATGCACACTTCTAACCTACTGGGTATTTAGTTGCTAATTAGTTTCTAATTAGTTACACTATTCCTGATTTAGTTGCTCAATACCTGTAAAAGATATGTGTGATCTGCTAGATTGAATCTTAACCTAGCAGACCACGATGCTATATCTTTGGTTCTCGTTAAGATATCAAAGTTCTTTAAACGGCATATTTAGTTGCTAATTATTTGCTGAAGGATAGCATTATTCATATTATCCCCATATCAGTCCCTTATTGCCACATCGACCCTTAGACTACCCCCGAAATACGATAAAGTCAAAAAGAGGTTATTAGAGTAAATAAAATACGGCGTATTTTGTTGCTAATTAGTTGCTGCAAAATAGCAATACTTATATTAGCCCCATATCATCCCCTAATTGCCACATCGACCCTGAGACTACCCCCGCAATATGATATAGTCAAAAAGAGGGCATAAGAGAATATAAACTACGGCGTATTTTGTTGCTAATTAGTTGCTGCTAATTCTAGGATATTATGAACTTCCATTTTCGTGAGCAACTAATTCGCAAATAAATATCCCGCGTCCTCTTTTCATCTACTAGAATTTTCTGACATCGTCATATTCAGGGAGTAGTAGCAGGGACAATTGGGAGTCAAGAGTTGATAATGAAATATTATAAACAGTGCTGTTTTGCAGCAAAGGGGTCGATGTGGCAATTAGGGGATGATATGGGAATAATATGAATAATGCTATCCTTCAGCAACTAATTAGCAACTAAATATGCCGTTTAAAGAACTTTGATATCTTAACGAGAACCAAAGATATAGCATCGTGGTCTGCTAGGTTAAGATTTAATCTAGCAGATCAAACGTATCTTTTACAGGTATTGAGCAACTAAATCAGGAATAGTGTAACTAATTAGCAACTAATTAGCAACTAAATACCCAGTAGGTGAGAAGTGTAAGTCGTGACCATGGTCTGCTAGCTTAATATACGTGTAGTTGCGCTAAGCCGATGAGTATTACAACTCATTAATCTTCTTCCTTAGGCTGTCAACTGTATTTGTTAGTTCCATATTTGCCATTAAAATAATTTATATGAGCTATGTCTTATAATTACATGATTATACATAATAATCAGAAAACTGGTTATTACTTTTATGTTCATTATTATTTGATAGAATAAAATTTTTTAGAAATTGATGAATAAAAACTTTTTGTTTTGTGGTAACTTAGACAATAACAAACATGATTATTAATTTATTTATAAAGGTACATTTTCTGCTTTTAGTGATTTTATGTATGAGTTAACAGTCAATGATATTTTTGAGCACTCCAATGATTTAAGAGGACGTATTGTACTTAAATTTTTATAACTAAATCTTAGCGTTATCTCCTAAATGGAAAAATCATAAGGACTTCTATGCAGATTATTATAGAATAATGTACAGTGAACAAACTTTTATGTGTATTTCTGTTAAAATTTAGACATTTCCTGCAGCTTCATGCTCAATCATACTAAAGCATACGAAAATGTACAGAAACATGAAAATGCAAAATAATACACCAAATTGTACATAATGGTGCAAGAAAGTACTAAAATATGCAAAAATATACAACTTTATGTATGATCTATGGAAATATTCGTTTACAAAAAACTACAGAGATGGATTAAAACTTAACAAAATGTACCAAATCTTACGCAAAGGTGTTGAAATGCATGCAAATATACCTAAATATATGAATACTTACTAAAACCTATGACAACTTACAAAAACGTTCTCAAATATTTCAAAACGTACTTTATCATACAGAAGTTTAAAAACAATTTTTGGAATATTTGGTGTATTTGAAATATTAAAATTCAATACTTGTTTTTCACTTGATTTACCCTTCAAGTACATTTTTTAAAATTTACATCTGATTCAGAACGATACCGTAGAATTAGCTACGATAATGCACCATATGTCTAAATTTTAACATAATACACTGTATTGTACGACAACGTACGGAAACGTACAATAGCATGCAGAAATTCAACTAAACTGTCTACGCTTTTTATTTCCATTTGGGATGTTAAGCGAACATACATGAAGACAATAAAACAGCAACATACAATACCAAAACATGTGTTTATTTACTTGCGGGTATCTTAGTTTTCTACAAATTGATACGTTATGTTTTTTATTATTTTATAACAATAATTAAAATGATAATAATAGTTTTTTTTCAGTATTCGTTTTCATGCAAAAACAATAAAAGCAATATATGTGTATTCTATATTTGGTAACTTACATTATGATTTTTCCAGAAGAAATTATCGATCGTTAAATCTGGTGCCACTTTCATAAATAATTTCGTATTTGTTTTTTTGAAACTCGCCATATTATCCAAGCTTTGTTCACACGTATTTTTCATAGAATCATATTCATATATCAATATCATATATACAAATTATGGAGGTTAGAGTACATAAGACGCATGGAGGAAGAGAGAAGGAGACCAAACTACCTACTTTCCAAATGGATCCCTTTTTCCGACGAAGATTGCCAAGTCCGCTTGGCTGAACCGCCGGACCTATCGAGTAACAGAGCTCCTGTCGGTGGCTTATGGTACTATAGTGAATTGCAAAATAATATCGACAGCTGATATGAGAGCAAGATTGTATAAATTTTTAATTAAACCTATTAAATGTATGATAATTTTTATATGCAATAAAACAGTTAAAAACTTGAGCTCAAACTACTATATCCAATAAATTAAACTTAAGCCCTTTACTAAACCCCCGAATGGGGGCGATGATCATATGCAACTTTCCCTTTTTATTTAGCAGAGATCTCGATGGTCGTGAGGATAAAGACGTCGTCTGCCGACTTTTTAACTAGAGTTCAAATCCAATGCTCGATTTTTTTTTTTATTTGCTTGTAAATGTTCATTTCAATATTAAATTAATCTTATTTTCAAAAAATAAATTAAATTTATAACAGTTTGTTAAAATAACAGGTAAAATAGCTTGTAACCTACTCTGTTTACGTAAATCTATAAAATATTATTTTAACAAATTATTATAAACTTAATTTATTTATATTTTAAAGGTACATGCATGCATACTTGTTAACGAACGGTTTGTATGAAATAAAATTATTTTTTCCTT